>JBBMOL010001215.1:0-45500 GCA_037954665.1 Laguncularia racemosa
CAACCTCCTTTGGAACTGATAGAATCTTCTTTCCCCAACTGCTATGTGTGTCAGAGCAAGTACAAAATTCGGAACCTCTGTTCTAGAGCAACTAACGGTCTATTTATACATGTACCCGGGTTGGATACATACACGTGTGGATACACGAGTAGTGTATCTCGTTTGTGTATCTCATGCTTGCTTCCAAGTGTCCTTATGTGAATATACACGAGCAAGTACATGGGAGTGTACATTGGTCGTGTATTTGAAACATCGTTGAACAGTAGCAAAACATAGATACACAAGCAAAGTACATGGGCGTGTACTTTGCTTGTGTACTTTCCAGACATCCACTTCAGTATACACAAGCAAAGTACATGGGCATGTATCTCGCTTGTGTACTTTCCAGAATTCTTTTCTTCACATGTATTGTATCTATTTCCTTCCAAACTTGATCCGACTCTTCAAAACTCCTTCCCTTAGCTCCAAAATACTCTAGAAGATCCTGAAATTAACATTCATTCCATTAAGCATCCTTTTCTTCAACAAATCATCTAAAAATTCAACAATAAAGCACAATTCATTACTCTAGATAAGGGTATTTTGCGACTTATCAGAAACCCAATACCAATACGTTCGGAAATTCGTTACCTAAGACGCCCAAACACCTAAAGTGGAAACCGTGACCCGTTGTCTATAAGCGAGACAAGAACCTTGGTATAAAAATGAAGACGCCACAATCGGGATGGAAGACCGATTGATAAGTCGGGATGAACGCTACGAAAATCAATCCGATAAGTTCGATTTAGTTCTTGAAGAACCAAGAGAGGTGCCTCTCAAAAGTGTTTAATGTTCAAAGATGTATATTCTTAGTTGTTCTAAACCCAAGGAGCTTTTATACTAGGGTTACAATTCGTGAAAAACAACTCCAAAACGACGTAGCTTAGATAAGTTGCGGAAAAATACGAAACAGAACAAGTTGGCCGGTAGGGGATACACGGCCGTGTACACGACCGTGTACTTTGGCTGTGTACTTTTCTGTGCACATTCCGGCCACATACACGACCGTGTACATCTAGTCGTGTACCTTCCTGTAGATTTGCTTGACTCCATACATGGCCGTGCCTGTTAGCCGTGTATCTAGTCGTGTATGATTCTGTGGAATCTTGGAATTCCTACACGGCCGTGCCTTGAACATATACGCCCTCTTCAACCCGTATCCGGTGTGACTTGTATAAAAGCAAGGGTCTTCCCATAGTTGTTCCAATCCATTCCAACTTCATGATTGCTCCAATCCTTTCCAGCTTCATGGACAACCTTTATCAACCTGTTAAGTGCTTCCTTGAATCGTTTCGCTTGATTTCTTGTGATCGGTCCAGGCGGCACTTCAAGAGGATCCACATTTCTTCTTCCGGCTTGGCTCTCATCATGGATCTCATCAAGTTAGGCCGGCGAATTCTATTGAAGAACTAGCATGTTGAAGATTATTTTCACTTGTAATTTATTTATTTGAATCATTTATGTTTTAAGTTTTTGGGACACTTTTATTTGGTTATAATAGGTGCTTTTAGGACCGGCCACCCTAAAGTGGCATAGTTGTAATTTTGTAGACTTTTTAACCTTAAAGGGAGTAAGTATAAATACTTGCTTAAGTAGGGTTTTGGGCAGCTTTTGAAATTTATAGCAAACATGTTTTCATGTGAGGGTTAAGGTTCATCCTAAATCCATTAGCTCTTATCAATTTCAATCAAAAAATTGGAATTGTGGTGAGTTACAACAAAAGAGAATTGTGAGTAATATCAATGCCCTCTTGATTTGAATTTGATATCAATTGTATCCTTTTTGTAATGATATAAGATTGATTGGTTTTAGCACTTGTTATTACCATCAATTTTGCTTACATTTTGTGGTGTAGATTGGTCTTGTTGTGAGGAGGGTTACGGCTTTATTTTTGTGTGTTGATGATTGGAAATCTCTTGGAATTTAAGTTAATTAAATGATTCAATTGAGAATTTATCATCTTTGTGGTTTTCATTTCCTTGATTTTATCATTCGGATCATATTACATCAACTAGGGTTCACGCAATTTGTTGTCCTTTGAATCGATTTTGATCTTGTCATTTAGGGGTTGTAAATTAGTTCATTTGCATGTGCTTAAACCCCCTTTTAGGCATATCATCTTTTGGTATTAGAGCTATTCACACTTAGGTATTCAATATTGGTCATGTCACATTTGAAGAATTAGTTCATAAGCATTGAGGATTAGCGCAATTGTTGAACTAGTTGATTGACATTGTGTAATTGTCTTTCAATCTTGGTTTTGTATGCTTAGACTTGGTTTTAAGCACATCACGGTCGAAACACGAACCTATTAAAAGGCTGTGTTACTTTTGACTCAACACGATCGAAACATGACCGTGTTAAGTGGTTGTGTATCCCTTAGTGCAACTTTCACACTCAACACAGTCTAAACACGACTGTGTTGGGAGGCTGTGTTACCTTTGACTCAATATGGTCGAAACATGACTGTGTTGAGAGGCCATGTATCTCTTGGTGTACCTTTTGAATTCAACACGGTTGAAACACGACCGTGTTGGTAGGCCGTGTTACCCTTGACAATTTTCATGAATCTTATTTCTTGTACTTCAAAATTTCCAAAACTCAATCCTCACTATTCTTAAGCTCAATTTGATGAAGGACGAAACACTCTTAATTCCTAGATGATTTCAAGTTCTTTTTGTTGTAAATCGAGTGGAAATCATTTAGAATTGGTACTTAATAGCATAATGTATCGCTTTCAGGTGATGTGGAACCTATCATGAAGAAATCAATTGGATTCATCAAGAAAAGAAAAGGAAAAGTGATAAAGGCATATTTTATTATGTTGTATTTTGTGATTGGTATATATATTATTGTCAATAATTAGAAATTTCCAATTAAAGGATACTTAAATTGCATTTATGTTAATATCATAGGGATTAATGGACTTGAAGATGTACATGATGCAAAACATGAAGAAATCACAAGCAAGAGATGAGACACGGCCATGCCTTATGTAGTGTTTTTCCTTTCCACGATGATCAAAGAAAAATAAAAGACGAGAGGCTTAAGGGGATAGCCCACGGTCGTGCTTCATGTCGTGGGTGTGTTTACCCCTGAGACACGACTGTGCCTAAAAGAAGAAGGAAAGAAGAAAATGCCGAGAAGCTTATGGAGTTGTCCCATGGCCGGGGTTTATGTGGTGGCAGTAACAACCACATTACACACGGTCGTGCCTCATGTGATGGACTGCCGACTTAATGAAAGAAGAAAATGCTGAGAAGCTTAGGGGGATAGCCTACGACCGTGGTTTATGTAGTGGCAGTAACAACTACATTACACACGGCCGTGCCTCATGTGGTGGCTTGCCGACTTTTCATATTCTTGTCCAATTTGTGCGTTTCTGCAGGGCATAAAAGCAGGGGAAAGAAAAGAAAAGAAAAAACGATGGGGGAGAGGAGAGTAGACTTTAGACTTTTAGAACTTTGTTTTGAGAAATTTTAGTTTTTTACATGGGAATTGAAGATTGAATTCAAATGGACTTCCATCAATTGAGATCAAGTCAGAAATCTCTGAAGAGTTGTTCTAGAATCTTATTTCCAGATTTGCTGCATATTGGTGACTTCTTATCCTAATCATATTTTGCATTTCTGTGAATTGGTTTTTATGTCTTCAATGGATTCTTTAACATTTTTCATTGAATTTTATCTTGTTGTTATCTATTGTATGGCTGGCTAATTTCATTTGTGGGAATAGTGGATGAAGCCCTAGTTTGCTAAAATGATCAGTGTAGTTTTGTTATGAGATTGATATATATGTGGAATATTCATGTTGTGAATTTCTATAATTTCAATTTAATTGTGATAAGATTAGATTGTTAGAAATCCAGTCAATACGAAAGTGGAGATAGGATTTGTTAGGGATTCTTAATTAGACTAATGAGACAATGCGAAAGCGGCGTTAATTGGTTTAATTAGGGTTCATATAGAGATTAAAGCTATGTTCTAATTAATTATTCACTAAGAGATTAGGGATAATTGTATTAAGGGCATAAGGCGATCATAGCATTGAAAAATGTATGAGAGTATATTAGAATCCCCTGTTAATTAGAGATACGAAAGTGGACTAATTGATTTGAGGTTTAAAATATTGAACTCACGTGAATAACCACATATAAGTTGATTTCAATAACTTAACGGTAGTTTGATTAGCATGACTAGGGTGAATTCTAAATTCCCACTGTTTAATTAGAAGTATTTATAAGAATCTTATAATTCTCATTAGCATAGAACTTAATTTAATCTCTTTAGTTAAATATATAAAAAAAATCCTATTTAAATTACCTAAATATCAATATAAGTTATTATAGGTTTGGTAATCTTTTTAGTCCTCGAGGGAACGATACTCTACTCGTCATATATTACTTGATTGCAACCTAGTATGCTTGCTAGCGGTTTCACTTATACATTTTACAAGTGATCAAGTTTTTGGCGCCGTTGCCGGGGACTATAAGATATTAGACTTTGTAGCTTTGTTGGTAATTTAGGCGCATTTTACTGTTTACTTTGGTGTTTGTTCTCTTTGCAGTTGTTCTATGTACAGTAGTCTAAATGCTGAATCGTTGCAGTTTGATCCCGAAATTAACCGCACCTTTCATAGGTTGAGAAGAGAGAATAGAGACAGAAGGGTAACACAAGAAATCGAGATGGTAGGAAACGACAATGATCAGATACAGGGCCATCATAGAGCTCTTAGAGATTATACTGTACCTGTTGTTGCAGGTTCAGCGATAAGGAGGCCTGCTATTCAAGCTAACAATTTTGAACTAAAGCCGTTACTCATTCAGATGGTTCAATCAAATCAATTTGGAGGGTACCGAAATGAGAGTCCTGATGATCATATAGCTGTATTCCTCCAATACTGCAACACAGTGAAGATGAACAATGTTGCAGAAGATGTCATCAGATTACAGCTTTTCCCTTTCTCACTAAGGGATAAAGCTCGAGCTTGGTTTCATTCACTACCACAGGAGTCTATCACTACTTGGGCTGACCTCTCAACAAAATTTTTAAAGAGATTTTTCCCACCATCCAGAACCGCAAAGCTTAGAAGTGATATCACAAACTTCACCAAGTTTAGTGGTGAATCACTTTATGAGGCATGGGAGAGATTCAAAGAGGCAATCAAGAAGTGCCCCTACCATGGGCTGCCAGACAATCTTCTTATTGAGATTTTCTATCTCAATTTAGATGAGACATTGAGGTCACTGGTAGATGCGGCTTCAGGAGGTGCACTCATGGGGAAGAGTTATGTTGAAGCGAGTGCTTTGATAGAGGAGATGGCCTCCAGCGCTCACAATTGGCAGAATGAGAGGAACAAGTCCAGAGAGGCATCTGTTGATGAGAGAGAGACTATCGCACAGTTAACTGCACAAATATCAGCTCTCACCACTCAGGTAAGTAAACTCACTTCCACCCAATGTATGTCAGGGAATGCTTCTACTTCATCTAGTGGTGAACAGGCGAATTATGTCAACAATTTTCAGCGGAACAACCAAGGACCCTACTCCAACACATATAGTCCAGGATGGCGTAATCATCCAAAGTTTTCATGGAGGAACGACAACAACATACTCAAGCCGCCACCTGGATTTCAGAAAACAGGTCCTACCCCAACTGCTCCACCCCAACAGAGTCAATCAAAGATGGAAGAGCTCATGTTGAGCTACATGCAAAAGACAGATACCATGCTGCAGAATCAACAAGCCACAATCAGGAATTTAGAGGGTCAGATTAGCCAAATCTCTCAATAGTTGAGCAATAGACCATCTGGGTCTTTGCTTAGCAAAACTGAGGAGAATCCAAAAGGTGTCAATGCAATTGTGTTGAGGAGTGGTAAGGAATTGGAAAAAGTTGACACACATGCTCAAGAGAAAGAGGAGAGTTCAGAGAAAGACAAAGGAAAGAAAAAGGTAGAGGAACCAAAACAGCAAACACCAGAGGTGAAACCCTATATTCCTCCTGTACCTTTCCCAGGGCGATTGAAGCAACAGCAGTTAGATTCCCAATTCGCTAAATTCTTAGAGGTGTTTAAGATGCTCTAAATCAACATTCCTTTTGCAGAGGCACTCCAGTAGATGCCTTCATATGCGAAATTCATGAAAGAGCTTCTTACAAAAAAGAAAAAATTGATGGCAATGAGCCGGTAATGCTTACAAGAGAATGTTCTATGATTCTTCAGAAGGACATTTCAACTTTGCCAAAGAAACAAAGAGATCAGGGGAGTTTTACTGTTCCTTGCACAATTGGAAATTCTTATTTTAATAAAGTTCTTATTGATTCAGGTGCAAGTATTAACTTAATGCCTCTCTCTATTTTTAGGGAACTTGGATTGGGAGACTGCAAGGAGACCCGTGTCACTTTGCAATTAGCTGACAGGAGCATTAAATATCCCAAAGGTATTGTGGAGAATGTTTTAGTGAAAGTAGACAAGTTCTACTTTCCAGTTGATTTCATTGTCCTGGAGATGGAAGAGGATTGAGAGGTGCCCATGATTCTTGGTAGACCATTCCTTGCTACAGGTAAAGCTTTAATAGATGTGGAACAAGGTAAGCTCACTTTAAGAGTTATGGATGAACAAATAACTTTTAATGTGTATGATGCTATGAAACAATTTGATGAATGTAAGTCCTGTTACACTATTGATAACATTGATGAGCTTACTAGTGAATCTAAGGAAGAGAAAGCAGGCTTGGTTACATTAGAATCTATTCTTAGAGATGTGGATGATTGGAGTGATGATGAAAAGCCTATGGATGAATGTATGGAGGAGGCAATAGAAATCAAGGCTTGATATTATGAGGAGTTGGGCACAAGTGCAACAAAACCAGTGCCATCTTTGACACAACCTTCGGTGCTAGAACTTAAACCTTTACCTAGTCATTTGAAATATGCTTATTTAGGAATGGATAATACTTTGCCAATAATTATTTCTTCTTTCTTGATAGGTGATCAGGAGCAACAACTCTTAGAAGTGCTGAGAGAGCATAAGGAGGCAATAGGATGGACAATTGTAGATATCAAGGGAATTAGCCCTCTAATTTGCACTCATCGCATATTCTTAGAGGCTGAATGTAAACCTATAGTTCAACCACAGAGACGACTAAACCCAACTCTTAAAGAGGTAGTGAAAAAAGAAGTACTCAAGCTGTTGGATGCAGGTATTATCTATCCTATCTCCGATAGTAAATGGGTTAGTCCAATTCAAGTAGTGCCAAAAAATTGTGGTATGACTGTAGTAAAGAATGATTCCAATGAGTTAATCCCTACTCGTACTGTGACCGGGTGGAGAGTGTGTATAGACTATAGAAAAGTGAATGACGCCACCCGCAAAGATCATTTTCCCCTCCCATTTATTGATCAGATGTTAGAGAAACTAGTAGGGCATAGGTACTATTGCTTTTTAGATGGTTATTCTGGGTATAATCAGATCCATATAGCACCTGAGGACCAAGAAAAAACCACATTTACATGTCCTTATGGCACCTTTGCCTATAGAAGGATGCCCTTTGGTTTATGTAACACACCTGCTACTTTTCAGAGGTGTATGATGTCTATTTTTTCTGACATGTTAGAGAACTTCATTGAGGTGTTTATGGATGATGTTTCAGTTGTTGGGAAGTCATTTGATGCATGTCTGATAAATTTAGGCTATGTGCTTAAAAGATGTAAAGAGACCAATCTGATTCTTAACTGGAGAAATGCCATTTTATGGTAAGAGAGGGAATAGTCTTGGGTCATAAGATATCAGAAAGAGGGATTGAGGTCGACCGTGCAAAAGTGGAGATTATTGAAAAGTTACCACCACCTACTTCATTGAAAGGAGTCAGAAGTTTCCTGGGACATGCTGGTTTTTACAAAAGATTTATCAAGGACTTCTCTAAAATCTCTAAACCTCTTTGTAATTTACTTGAAAAAGATACTGCTTTTAATTTTGATGACAAATGTTTGCAAGCATTCAATTTGTTGAAGGAGAAGCTCACAACTGCACCAGTAATTGTTGCACCTGATTGGGAGCTTCCGTTTGAATTGATGTGTGATGCCAGTGACTATGCAATAGGAGCAATACTTGGGCAAAGGAGAGGTAAGTTGTTTCATGTCATATATTATGCTACTAGAACCTTGAATGAGGCTCAAAGGAACTATGCTACTACTGAAAAAGAACTCTTAGCAATTATATTTGCATGTGATAAGTTTCGGTCCTATCTAATAGGTTCTAAGATCATAGTATATACAGACCATGCTACGCTCAAGTATTTGTTTGCTAAAACTGATGCTAAGCCAAGGTTAATTCGTTGGATTATACTGCTACAAGAATTTAATCTTGAAATCAAAGACAAAAAGGGAATAGAGAATGTTTTAGCTGATCATTTGTCAAGGTTGGAATCTGAGTGTTCGGATCCACCTATCAATGAAAATTTCCCAGATGAACAATTGCATGGAGTTGAAATCCAAGGACTACCTTGGTATGCTAACATCATTAATTATTTGGTTAGCAAAATCATACCTTATGGTATTTCATACCAACAGAAAAAGAAGTTTTTACATGATGTAAAATTTTACTTTTAGGATGAACCATATTTGTTTAAAAATTGTGCTGATCTAATAATTAGACGATGTGTGCCAGAAATTGAACAAATTAGCATCATTCAGCATTGTCATTCAAAAGAGGTAGGAGGTCATTTTGGTGTAGAGAGAACCGCAGCTAAAGTTTTATCTTGTGGATTTTATTGGCCTAGTTTGTTTCGGGATTGCAGGAACTATATCATGTCTTGTGCTCAATGCCAAAAGACAGGTAACATTTCTAGGAGACATGAATTACCGTAGAACGGTATTCTTGTAATAGAACTTTTTGATGTTTGGGGGATAGATTTTATGGGTCCATTTCCCTCTTCTTATTCAAACAAATACATTCTCTTGGCTGTCGACTATGTTTCGAAATGGGTAGAAGCGGTTGCTTTGCAAACTAACAACGCCAGAGTTGTAGTTAGATTTTTGAAAAGAAACATTTTTTCAAGATTTGGAGTACCTCGAGCTATCATAAGTGATGGGGGGTCACATTTTTGTAACAAGAAATTTGAAAAATTATTATCAAAATATGGGGTTACTCATAAAATTGCTACTCCTTATCATCCTCAAACTTCAGGTCAAGCCGAGGTATCTAATAGGGAAATTAAACGTATTTTGGAAAAAAATGTTAATGCATCTAGAAAAGATTGGTCATTAAAACTTGTTGATGCATTATGGGCTTATAGAACTGCGTTTAAAACTCCCATAGGAATGTCCCCATACAAGATTGTGTTTGGTAAGTCATGTCACCTACCAGTGGAGCTTGAGCACAAAGCATACTGGGCCAAAAAGTTCCTTAACTTTGATTTGCAAGCTACATGTGAAAAGAGATTACTCCAGTTGAATAAATTGGCAAAATTAAGAGAAGAAGCATATGAGAATGCAAAGATCTATAAGGAGAGAGCTAAGAGATGGCATGATCAGAACATTTTAAAACGAGAGTTTTTGCCAGGTCAGAAAGTTTTATTATATAACTCTCGATTAAAATTGTTCCCAGGTAAGTTAAGATCAAGATGGTCTGGACCTTTTGTTATTTCACAAGTTTTTCCTTATGGTACAGTAGAATTGAGATCAGAAGATAACCAAACTTTCAAAGTAAATGGTCAACTTCTTAAACATTATCATGAAAGAGAAAACTTTAATAGAGATGCCACCACTATAGATCTTGCACAGCCTAAGTAAAAAGAAGGAGGAAAGTCGGGCTAAAGACTTTAAACTAAGCACTTCATGGGAGGCAGCCCATGATTAAAGATTTTTGTAAATTAATTTTATTTTTCAAAAAAAAAAAATTTGGTCGAGGATTTTAGGGGGATGAGATACGGTCGTGGTTCGTGTGGTGGCCCTAAATCCACCACATGTCATACGGCCGTGGTTCGTGTGGTGGCCCTAAATCCACCACATGTCATACGGCCGTGCCACGGTAATGTGAAAATTACGGGTTGACACACCCCTTACACCACGGTCGTGTGTAAAAAGAAAAAAAAAATGTGGCGAGGGTTATGCAGTTAACCCACGGCCGTGGGTTATGTCTTGCCCACGCGAGTATAAAAAAAAAAAAAAAAAAAACTCTCTGCCCTCACACACTCTATTCTCATCCAAAATTCATACTCATTTTTTCTCTCTAAAGTCTGCATATTCTCCATTGTCCTTGTGAAAGATTTTGGTTTTTTTCATCTCCATACAAGAAAAAGGTAAGATCTTTTTATCATTCATGTGGATTTTTATGCAAATTCTTTCTTCTTCGGGTTTTCATATCATAGTTGGGTAATGATTTCTTTGAATGAATCTTTGAACTTATATGCATGCACAAATCTTTAGTTTATACACATGTGTCATAGGCGAGGAACATGCGGGAGATCTTAAGAACAATAGATGCAGATTTTGTCTGTTTTATATGTATAAAGATTGTTTTTTTTATGAAATACAAGCATGTTTTGAGAATGATGAAGGTTTGCATGGAGTTGGTGTTTTGAAAATTGAAGTAATCCACGACCGCGGGGGAATTCCGGTGTGTTTTAGGTGTTTAAAAAGAAAAAAATTTTGGCGGAATGTGTACACCACATTACACACGGCCGTGGAACATGGGGGTGTTTTCTTGCAATTACCGTGATTGTTGATGATGCGTTTATGTTAAGTAACATTTCTCTGTTTGGTCTTGAGTTGGTGCTGAATGTCTTTTTATTATGAGTATGAATTATTTTTGTGCAGATGCCAAGAGACCAAGCATCATCTTCTTCAAGGAAATGTTCCTACAAGGGAAAGGCACCTGCTGAGCCAGCTCCATTACAAAGACGTGATCATTATCCAGTGGGATTAAAGGAAGAACATCATTGATGTGCCTAATCACACTTTAAAGCACATTCAAAAGACTTAAGAAAAGATATCTCAAGTCTAGGCAAAATCGGATCCCAAAAATGGCACTTTTTTAATGAACCCTAATGTTAAAATGATGAAACTCAACCTACTAATGATATAATCTGAATACCACAATGGAAATGGCTTCTAATAACACTTCTAATATCATATAATCCACGAAAATCAAGCCTCAATTTGACAAAGAAAACCGTGAAGGAAGATCCCTTTTTTCAAATGGTGAAATTCACGCTAGCAAAGAAATCCTTAATGATGAATTGGATCAACTCGATAATTCTTTCAAATAATCAAATGAATTCGTGTACAATAAGATGTAAATCTGACCAAGAACTATCTCTAATCAACCATAGATACAACACACTAGAGCGGAAAAGAAATCACAACAAGTAGGAATTGATATGACTCACAAATTCCAATTGTTGCACTCGCCACAATTTCAAGTCTTGGAATTGAAATTGATAAGAGTTGAAACCAAGGTATGAACCCTAATTCACACGTGAAAAGAGAGTGTATGTTCTGCAAAAATAAGCTCCCCTAAACCCTCTCTTAAGCAAGTATTTATACTTGCTACTTCTAGGGTTAAAAAGTGCTCAAAATTACAAGTTTGCCACTTTTAAGGTGGCTAACCCTAAATGAGAATTACATGGAAATAAAAGTGTCCCAAAACCAAAATACAACCAAAATATTTCAATAAACATTTACAAGATACAAAATAACATAAATCTTCATGATCCAATGCCTCAGAATAGAGAACAATCGCAGCGGGCCTTTGATTGTTACCCAGAAAAATGTCTTGTGTCCAACTGAAGTTGTAGGACATTTTTGCATCCCATGGAGATATATAATTGTACCTGTAAGATTATTCTCAAAGTTTATTAGGAATAAAAACATAAGATAAAAGATGAGCAATTTGGTCAATCATCCAGATTGGGTTCTGAAAAGGTTGACAGTGTCAGAATTTTTCCCATCATCTCCTCGGGCTTCTGAAAGATTTGCCCTCAAATCTAGAGGATCAATTGTGGAATTGAACCCTAGGATCTCTGTTGTTCTGCTTCCCCGACTATCCATGGTAGTGGACGGCTGCCTGACCTCTTTCTGAAAACTCTCGACCTCAGATGGAGTCATTGGTAATAGGATTATGCGTGTCTCGCCCATGCTAAACATGTAGGTATTTTTAAACCCATCATGTATCACCCGTTGATCATACAACCAGGGCCGACCCAACAGCAAATGGAATGCATGCATAGGAACTATATCACAAAGGATCTCATCATGATAATCCTGCCCGACACTCACTGGAACCTTTGCCCTAAGGGTAACATGCATACTACCTCTATTATCCAGCCAATGCAAATGATAAGGACTAGGATGAGGTATAGTAGACAGTTGAAATTTGTCTACTAGTGCAGCAGATATAACATTTGTGCAACTACCACTATCAATGATGAGTACACAAAGGTTACCTCTGATTCTGCAAGAGGTATGAAATATGTTCTCCCTCTGAATATCACTGACATCAGGAGATGTGGACAAAATCTTGTGTAATACATTGAGGGATAGATATTTTCCTCCAGTATGCTCCTCAGGTGCATTTGCATTCTGATCATCATAATATTCCTGCAATACTGTCGGTAGATCTGTAGGCTCAATCTGTTCATGGTCATCCTCAGTATCCTCTCCAATGTCTTCCATAATAGTCATCACCCTCTTATTTGGACACTGTGCAGCCATATGCCCAAATCCCATGCATTTAAAACATTTAATCTGGCGTGCTTTCCCACTAGTAGATCCGGGAACAGTCTGCCTCGTTTCTGGTGCCATGACCTCTTTACCCTTCCCAGTGGGTAAGTTTTCCCTGATGATGGTTGGGGTAGTAGTGTCCACTGTCTTGACTCCCTCACCAACCGCCTTTGCTCCCCCTGATCGACTGTCGGCTGATATGGGTCTATTAGTAGTATTGGGCCTGCTGCTAGGAGCCCTAAAGAAGTTGGACCTCCTTTGTCTCTCTACTTTTAAGGCCAACTGAATAGCCTCATCAAGTGTGGTGTAGCGCTGTAGCTCAACAATACACGCTATCTCATATTTAAACCTGAGACAAATCGTGCTATAGTTTGTTCCGAAAGCTCAACAGACCCACACCTAATCATAAGGGTCTCAAATTCCTGCACATAATCATCCACCATTTTTCCTCCCTGCCTCAAAATTTGCAGTTGCATAAACAGCTCCTGTTTGTAGTGCTCAGGAATGAACCTCTTCCTTAACAACCTCTTAATATCCCT
Organism: Laguncularia racemosa; assembly: GCA_037954665.1. Lineage (NCBI taxonomy): Eukaryota > Viridiplantae > Streptophyta > Magnoliopsida > Myrtales > Combretaceae > Laguncularia > Laguncularia racemosa. Next base: position 13,298 of record JBBMOL010001215.1, read on the forward strand.
CCAGGTCTGAACCTCTGCCTCTCTATCCCGACGCCTATTGATGATCAGATTCTTCCACCAAAGTGCAGCATACCCTACAAATTCAACTGCAGCCAATCTGACCCTAGTATTGTCGTCAATCTCATAACATTCGAAAAGACCTTCGACCTTATCCTCCCAGTCCAGGTACTCATCTGCCGATCCCTTACCATCATAGGATGGCATCTGTAGTTTCACATATTCCAAACCCCGAGGTGGCCTGAAATCCCTATTCTGATTTAGGTTGACTCCAAAATTGTCATCTCTCTCTTCCACTACTCTGTTTCGATGAGGGTTTTGTGGAGCTACTCGAGGTGGTGCCGGTTGGTTTACCACCGGTGGTTGTGGTAAAGTCATCCTATCAACTCTAGTTACTAGTGTAGCAACCATAGTAGTAAGCTCCTGAAGTTGTTCCTCCAGAGTTCTTCTGCCTGCTACATTACGTCCATGTCCTCCACCAACCTGGCTATTGGCTTCTTCACCCAATCCCCCATTCACACTATCATTAGACATATTCGTAGATCCTTGTATATTGTTTCTCAAAATGATATGATTCAAGGATATATACTTCCACTACAATACTTCCTTAAACTTCACACAATGGTAACTACAAAAGACAAACAACAAACCCACTTAATGTTACAATTTATAATTGCAACTCACGTGTAATACTCTCCTCCACAACAAGCCACAAGTACACGGTGCAGCAAAATTAATTTCCACAAGTTTACTCCACGGCAACACACAAGCAACAACTACAATTAATATGTAATACTTCCACGGCAACAACCAAGTGAACAATGAATACAAGTAATCTTCAACTCCCACGGCAAATAATGAAGACAAGAGATTAATAAGTAGCTTTCCAAAATGAATTCCGAATCCCACTATAGGCAGCAACTTACAATTTGAATTTCAAATAACTTCACTTATTGCAAGCCTTCCTCAATTGGTAACAATGAATTCAAATTCAAATAGCAATCATTAACTCCCACAACTTAATTGCATATATTTTGAATTCAAATAATTCCTTGCTAATCAATACTCAATGTAATCTGCAAATTGTACTCCTCCAATTCAGAATTACACAATAGAAATCAAAAACAACAAACTTCACAACTCCACACGCCATAAGCTACACGGCAACAATTGGTAAGTTTCACAATTTCAAACAATTTGCTAAGGTAATTCCACCTTGTACTTCTGCTCTTCCACGTGAATTAGTATCCACAAAGTGATATAATAACCTTCCCAAATCAACTCCAATAATCAGCAAATTAAATCCCAATCCAAAACAATTTCACAATCTCAAACTACAACAACAACAACAACTACACAATTGCGTTTTTTCCACTTGATCAACCCTAATTGTTGATCACTTCCACGAAATTAATACAACCAATTCCCTTCTCTCAACAAGAGCTCTGATACCAAAAAGATGATGTGCCTAATCACACTTTAAAGCACACTCAAAAGACTTAAGAAAAGATATCTCAAGTCTAGGCAAAATCGGATCCCAAAAATAGCACTTTTCTAATGAACCCTAATGTTAAAATGATGAAACTCAACCTACTAATGATATAATCTGAATACCACAATGGAAATGGCTTCTAATAACACTTCTAATATCATATAATCCACGAAAATCAAGCCTCAATTTGACAAAGAAAATCGTGAAGGAAGATCCCTTTTTTCAAATGGTGAAATTCACGCTAGCAAAGAAATCCTTAATGATGAATTGAATCAACTTGATAATTCTTTCAAATAATCAAATGAATTCGTGTACAATAAGATGTAAATCTGACCAAGAACTATCTCTAATCAACCCTAGATACAACACACTAGAGAGGAAAAGAAATCACAACAAGTAGGAATTGATATGACTCACAAATTCCAATTGTTGCACTCGCCACAATTTCAAGTCTTGGAATTGAAATTGATAAGAGTTGGAACCAAGGTATGAACCCTAATTCACACGTGAAAAGAGAGTGTATGTTCTGCAAAAATAAGCTCCCCTAAACCCTCTCTTAAGCAAGTATTTATACTTGCTACTTCTAGGGTTAAAAAGTGCTCAAAATTACAAGTTTGCCACTTTTAAGGTGGCTAGCCCTAAATGAGAATTACATGGAAATAAAAGTGTCCCAAAACCAAAATACAACCAAAATAGTTCAATAAACATTTACAAGATACAAAATAACATAAATCTTCATGATCCAATGCCTCAGAATAGAGAACAATCGCAGCGGGCCTTTGATTGTTACCCAGAAAAATGTCTTGTGTCCAACTGAAGTTGTAGGACATTTTGGCATCCCATGGAGATATATAATTGTACCTGTAAGATTATTCTCAAAGTTTATTAGAAATAAAAACATAAGATAAAAGATGAGCAATTTGGTCAATCATCCAGATTGGGTTCTAAAAAGGTTGACAGTGCCAGAATTTTTCCCATCAATCATGCTAGATATGATATGGTTTTAACGAAGAAGGTGATTAAACCAAACACAGTGTTGAATTGGGAATTGCTGGAGAGATATGGGTTTGCGCAGGAGTTGAGCTTTTGTTTTAGGATAGAGCTTGGAGAAATCTATTGGACATAAAGGAGAGTATCTACAGCAAGACTACCTTGGAATTTATGGCTACATTTCAACTTCAAAGAGCCATGACCATGAAGATGAATAACAATGTATCATTCTATTTCAATGGTCAGTATTTTAAGTTGTCCATGCGTGAATTCATTAAGAGATTGGGCATTTATGAAGATGAAGATTTTGTGGATTTTGACGCAATGAACAGATTAGAATATGATTGGTATGATCAGATCAGGGCCTCTATGTTGTGGTTTGAAATAGGAGAAAAGGGATATGATCCATCAACATCAAGGGCATCGGTACTCAAAAACCCTACCCACAGAATACTACACTATATCCTTGCTAGGTCCACTAGTGGAAAAGTGGATAGTGAAGGGATCGTCAGTGCATTCGACTGCTTGCAGATGTGGTCAATGATTCAGAACCGACGTTTAAATGTCGGTCTAATAGCAGTCATTTGCATTAGACGTAATTGTGAAAAAGGACGCAAGGGAGTGTATGTAGGGGCCTAGATCACTAGGCTGTTAAAAAATATGGGGGTGTTTCCGACTCCAGAACCTGATGATAAGGTTGTTCTTCAGTAGCAATGAGTGAGCAGGTGCTCAAGTATTGGGGTTTTAGTCCAGTATCTACTGAAGAACAAGGTCCTCAAAGAGTAAAGGTTCTCGTTAATGAAAGGAGAGGACTTTCTTCCTCTCTTGCGCAATTCAAAGAAGATATGGAAGAATTTAAACGGGAACAAAGAAAGGAATTAAAGGGCATCAAGAAGTACATGTATAAGTGTTTTAAAACAATTGGTGATGCCCTGGGAGTATCTATTCCTCCATGTGGAGGAAGCACGGATGAGGATGTTTCACCTCCACAACCACAACTTCCTGCTATAATTCCAAGTTCATCCACAGGCAGGCCTCGAATGAAGATCACACCAAGGCGATCCACCGGTGTCAGAATACAGCCACCTCCCCTGCGAGTACTATCCCCACCTCAGGAGGAAGAACCAAGTTCTAGTTCTAAGGAGGAAGTGTCTGATGATGAAGAATAGGAGGATGATGATTTTGATGATGATGAGGATTAAGCTTGATTCTGTTCATTTGTTTTTTAAACGACTTGTCTTAATGTTATTTGTCGATTATTTTTATTTTATTTTCTATTGGAACTGTAATAATTCCTTAAACACTATAGGTGATGTTAGACTGTGAATATTCTTGATCTATTTTGTCTCTTTGTTCTAACTTCAGGAACTAAAGGAAAAATGTGCAGTTCATATGGAAAAGCAGTGGTACTTTCATGATGAAATATTCCAGAGACTTTGCTCCACTTTCATCTCGGGGAAGTTTCGTTATTCCCAAAGTACTTTTATGGTTTAATCAATTTTCTTTTGCAATTAGGAAAGACAATAGGGACATTGTCTGAATTAAGTGTGGGGGAAGGAAAAATAAAATAGGCCATTATTTATGATAATTTTGATGTCTATTGATGTTAATTTGTGTGGAATAAATATTTTGGACAATTATACTTCACCATTATCTTGAACTGTTGTATTGGAAAAGTCTAATATGCTCTGGAAATGTGGTATAAATTTTCTTTTATCTAATTGATTTGATTTGGTGCCTTACTCATTAGCTGTTGTAATTGGTTTACTTAGTTTAAATTTAGTAGTGGAATCTTTAAGGAAAAATTTGACCTCTTGTTTAGACTCTTGAATTTAAAGTTCGGAAGTAGGTCGAGTCCTTTAGTGCAAAACAAGTAAGTTTACTTATAAGTGAATTAAGCTTGTATTTTGTCTTTTGAAGTGCTTTGAGAATATTTTAACTCTTAGAAAAAGAGGTAGAGGAAACTTTTTACTTGGTGATTCCTTATAAAAATAGTTCCAAAAAAAAAATAAAAAATTTAGCCTTTACTCCAATGACTCAAGTAAGTGAGTTAAGAGTATCCTAACTTAAATGTTAGTGCGAGGAAGAGTTCGTAGGGGTCCCTTTAAAACCTGGTCACTTGGGTGATGAGCCCGGGATGTGTTAACTTAATGAATTCACAATAACGTGAAGGGCGGAAAGGCAAAATTTTAATATATTAATAAAAGCTGGTTGATATGGGCAGGCTTTAGTCTCTCAGAAGAGTGAAGTCAGACTCCACTGTCAATCTGAAAAAAAAAAAGAGACTATTATAAAAAGGAAAAAAAATCTAGGGGAAGAGTAGATACCATATGCTTTAACTTTGTGTTATCTTATTCAAATAAGTAATTAAAGAGATTTTATACTTGCTAGTTGCTTTTGAAGTTTAAATGAGTGTTTTGCTTTATTGGACTGAGAATTTATCTGTTGAAATAGGAGTTCGGTGGTTAAACATTAGGAATAAAAGTTAGTCTTTCCAGATTAACTACTCAATTTTTTTCTAAGTATACCGGTTACATGTTTTCAGTTAGTTAGAGTGGTAGGCACCATCTTTTCAAATCAATTATGAGGAAAGAAAATTTTGTATTTTCATTTGACAGTTTATTAATTGCTTGAGGACAAGCAGAAGTTCAAGTATGGGGGAGTTGATAAAGGCATATTTTATCATGTTGTATTTTGTGATTGGTATATATATTATTGTCAATTATTAGAAATTTCCAATTAAAAGATACTTAAATTGCATTTATGTTAATATCATAGGGATTAATGGACTTAAAGATGTACATGATGCAAAACATGAAGAAATCACAAGCAAGAGATGAGACACGGCCGTGCCTTCTGTAGTGTTTTTCCTTTTCACGATGATCAAAGAAAAATAAAAGACGAGAGGCTTAAGGGGATAGCCATGGCCGTGCATCATGTGGGGGGTGTGTTTACCCCTGAGACACGGCTGTGCCTAAAAGAAGAAGGAAAGAAGAAAATGCCGAGAAGCTTATGAAGTTGTTCCACGGCCGTGGTTTATGTGGTGGCAGTAACAACCACATTACACACGGTCGTGCCTCATGTGGTGGACTGCCGACTTAATGAAAGAAGAAAATGCCGAGAAGCTTAGGGGGATAGCCCACAGCCGTGGTTTATGTGGTGGCAGTAACAACTACATTACACACGGTCCGTGGCTCATGTGGTGGCTTGCCGACTTTTCATATTCTTATCCAATTTGTATGTTTCTACAGGGCATAAAAGCAGGGGAAAGAAAAGAAAAAAAAACGATGGGGGAGAGGAGAGTAGACTTTAGACTTTTAGAACTTTGTTTTGAGAAATTTTAGTTTTTTACAAGGGAATTGAAGATTGAATTCAATTGGACTTCCATCAATTGAGATCAAGTCAGAAATCTCTGAAGAGTTGTTCTAGAATCTTATTTCCAAATTTGCTGCATATTGGTGACTTCTTATCCTAATCATATTTTGCATTTCTGTGAATTGGTTTTTATGTCTTCAATGGATCTTTAACATTTTTCATTGAATTTTGTCTTGTTGTTATCTATTGTATGGCTGGCTAATTTCATTTGTGGGAATAGTGGATGAAGCCCTAGTTTGCTAAAATGATCAGTGTAGTTTTGTTATGAGATTGATATATATGTGGAATATTCATGTTGTGAATTTCTATAATTTCAATTTAATTGTGATAAGATTAGATTGTTAGAAATCCAGTCAATACGAAAGTGGAGATAGGATTTGTTAGGGATTCTTAATTAGACTAATGAGACAATGCGAAAGCGGCGTTAATTGGTTTAATTAGGGTTCATATAGAGATTAAAGCTATGTTCTAATTAATTATTCACTAAGAGATTAGGGATAATTGTATTAAGGGCATAAGGCGATCATAGCATTGAAAAATGTATGAGAGTATATTAGAATCCCCTGTTAATTAGAGATACGAAAGTGGACTAATTGATTTGAGGTTTAAAATATTGAACTCACGTGAATAACCACATATAAGTTGATTTCAATAACTTAACGGTAGTTTGATTAGCATGACTAGGGTGAATTCTAAATTCCCACAGTTCAATTAGAAGTATTTATAAGAATCTTATAATTCTCATTAGCATAGAACTTAATTTAATCTCTTTAGTTAAATATATAAAAAAAAATTCCTGTTTGAATTACCTAAATATCAGTATAAGTTATTATAGGTTTGGTAATCTTTTTAGTCCTCGAGGGAACGATACTCTACTCATCATATATTAGTTGATTGCGACCTAGTATACTTGCTAGCGGTTTCACTTATACATTTCACAAGTGATCAAAAAGCTAAGCTTTTTACCCATACACCCCTCCATACGCCCCATATGGGCCTAGAAAACTTAGGGCAATTTCATACGACCCTGTATGGAGGGGCATATGGAGCATCAATTTCAAGCACAAAGACCGCTACACCCCTTCCATATGGGACGTATGGATCAGCCGCAACTTTAATTTTTCCTGATATTTGCCCCCTTTCTCTTACTTTGTACATGTCTATATATATATATTTAAGTGGAGAGAGAAAAGGGGGGTAGACCAAGGGTTTTATTCTTAACACATATCTCACTTTTCTCTCTTGGAACAACAACACAAGAGGATCATTGTCTCAACCAAAGCATCCAAGATTCGAACTTCCGAGTGGTAATCATGAACTCTAGTTGCTCTCTTATCAATTATATTTACATTCTTTCTCTCATGGAGGAGTAATCTAGAGATCTAGATCTCTTTTGAAACCATTCTTGTCATGTGATGAAGGATTGATCTTAATGAAGACATATTGATGTTCTTTTGTTTCATTACTTGTTATTGATGTGTATCTTAGATTTATATTTCCGGAGCATGAATCTATGTTTGATTTTATTCAAGTTGATTGAGAAATTGCTTGTATGATTAGATCTAAGGGTAATGAATGAGATTTGATCGTGATTCTAGAGATAGGATAACGAAAATCTTCTGTTTACCAACTGAACGGTGAGAGAGTCAAGTGCTTCATGCAATCCTAGGTTGCTATTAGTTGAGAAGAGATTCTAACGGATAAACCTAGGTTTAGATAAGCTAATACATTTGAGAGAACTATTAGTTTAACTAATGAAACTTTACAGCTTAAGAACTGGATTGTTTAATCTTTTGTTTCTAATGATTCGTATGGCATGAATGGGATTAGAGAGAGATCTAGGTTGCTTAGTTGTTGATTCGAACTCGTGTTTTTTTAAGTTCCTTTTCTTTAGCTCAGTACATTTTATAATTTGTCTCTTTTAGTTAAGTTCATTAAATCATTCACTCGCCTTGATCGGTTGGATAATAGGAACGGAGTAAGTATTGGTAATTGGTGAACTTTAATCTCCTTGGAACGACCCTGATTTTGAACACTATACTATGCTACGATAGGTGCGCTTGCCTATTGCATCGTAGTTGGAAGTAAAGAACAGGTTTATAAATTATTAAGCTACGATCCGCAACGATCACAATTATATCTCTAAAATACATAATAATAAATAAATTACATAGACTTTCATATTTACATCAAATTCCCTACAAGTTGAATCCTTAAACCTTTTGAGTTTCTTCTTTATTACACCTTTCCCAATCTTCAAATCCCGATGCTCACATGATACTCTTGAGTTTCCAAATCCAATAATTTAATTTGAAGTTCATATAGAATCCCTTACCTTTCGTCTTTGGAATTAAACCTCTCCTGTTTCCTTTTGTCTTAGGTTTTCTTGCAGGGTTCTTTCACCTTCTCTCTCTCTATACAGCTATATATTCTCCAAGTGTGAAAAAGGAGGAACCTTAGGTTATTCTAATTTTATAGTCCAACCTAGAAAAGACGAGATTGCCCTTATCCCATTGTCTTATTTACAAAATTGCCATTTATTATTTTTATACATATATTTATTTATAAGAAAAATGTGTATTAAATTAGGCATATATGTAGCACTAACCTATAACACATCCATTCATCAGGTTATATATATCATCAATAAATAGCATACAATATAGGGGTACTTTTAATGATACGAACCACGCCAACCCGTGACGAAACCCAATACCAATACGTTCGGAAATTCGTTGCCTAAGACGCTTAAACACCTAAAGTGGAAAACCGCAACCCGTTGTCTATAAGCGAGACAAGAACCTTGGTATAAAAGTGAAGACACCACAATCGGGATGGAAAACCGATTGATAAGTCGGGATGAACGCCACGGAAATCAATCCGATAAGTTCGAATTAAGTTCTTGAAGAACCACGAGAGGTGCCTCTCAAAAGTGTGTAATGTTCAATGATGTCTAATTTAAGTTGTTCTAAACCCTAGGAGCTTTTATACTAAGGTTACAATTCGTGTAAAAACAAGTCCAAAACGACGTAGTTTAGTTAAGTGACATAAAAACGCGAAACAGAACAAGCTGGCCGACAGGGGATACACAGCCTGTGTACACGCCCGTGTACTTTGGCCGTGTACTTCTCTGTGCAACTTCTGGCAACATACACGCCCGTGTACTTTAGCCGTGTATCTTTTTGTGCAACTTGACTCCATATACGGCCGTGCCTTTTAACCGTGTATCTAGCCGTACATGATTCTAAGCAATCTTGAGAGTCCTACACGGCCGTACCTTGAAAGTACACGCCCTCTTCAACCCGTATCCGGTGTGACTTGTATAAGAGCAAGGGTCTTCCCATGGTTGTTCCAATCCGTTCCAACTTCATGATTGACCCAATCCTTCTCAGCTTCATAGACATCCTTTATCAACCCGTTAAGTGCTTCCTTGAGTCGTTTTGCTCGATTTCTTAGATCGGTCCAGGCGGCACTTCAAGAGGATCCACATTTCTTCTTCGGCTTGGCTCTCATCTCGGATCTCATCATTCCCCTCCTCTTGAAAAGGATTTGTCCTCAAATCATTTCCTGCATCAAATGGACTCAGATCAGTAACATTAAACGTGACACTTACTGGATACTTACCTGGTAAATCTTTCTTGTATGCTATATCATGGATGTATTCAAGAATTTGAATTGGTCCATCACCTCTAGGAAGTAATTTAGATCTACGCTGTACAGGAATCTGCTCTTTGCGCATGTGATCCCAAATCCAATCTCCAGGTTCAAAACAGCTTGTTGACAACCCTTGTTGGCTTGTTTCACATACTGCTTCGCTCTTCGCTCAATATTTAGCTTTCTCACGAAATCTATCTTAAAATCAACATCAAAACTCACAGATTTGTTAAGTGGCAATGGCAATAAATAAATAGGAACCAATGGGTTAAAACCATACACAATCTCAAATGGTGAACAATGAATAATGCTATTTAAAGCCCTATTACATGCAAACTCCACAAATGGTAGATAATCCTTCCAAGTCCTAATGTTCTTCTCTATGATTGCCCCTAACAATTGAATTAACGTCCTATTAACCACCTCAATTTGCCCATCAGTTTGTGGGTGACGGATAGTCAAAAACATCCGTTTAGTTCCCAACTTTTCCCACAAGACTCTCCAAAAATGACTAAAAAATTTCTCATCTCAAATACTAACAATGCTCCTAGGTATACCATGCGGATGCACTACCTCTCTAAAGAACAAATCAACAATGTGTATAGCATGATCAGTTTTATGACAAGGACTGAAATGAACCATTTAGAAATCTTATCCACAACCACAAAAATAGAATCTCGACCATGCCTAAGCTTAGATAATCCTAACACAAAATCTATGGACATGTCTATCCAAGGCTCATGAGGAATGACACTATACTCATATAACCAATCTAAGAAGTCATCTAAGCAAGGAATAGTATGACGATAATTTACTGTGATGTTGTTGCTGGCGCGGCAGTCAACATGCATTCTCCATGTCCCATCCTTCTTAGGCACCAAAATCACAAGCACTGCACATGGACTCATGTTCTCCCTCACGTACCCCTTCTCCATTAATTCTTTAACCTGCCTTTGGAGTTCCTTTGCTTCCTCCGGGGTGTTCCTGTAAGCTGGCTTGTTTGGAATCGATGCTTCGGGTACAAGGTCAATCTGGTGCTCAATACCATGAACAGGTGGTAATCCCTTTTGGAATCTCCTCAAGAAAGACATCTTCAAAGTCCTGCACAAAAGACACAACCACACTAGGCAAATGAGTTAGATAATTCGTTAGTAGTCAAACATGTTTCCTTAAAAACCAGAAACAACATAGGTTGCTTCATCACTAACGCTCTACTCACTACACTCGCTCTTGCCACACAACTCTCCTTTTGCAAGGCTGCCCTTTCCTTTTCACTCACCACCAAAGTTGATCCCCCTTCAACTTGGCCTCTCACACTCTTTTACAGCCTTCCTCTCCTTTTCCTTTTGATCTTGACTTTTATATTCCTTTTTCTTCTCATTGTCTTTTGCTTTCTCACTCTCACTCTGCTTTTCACTCACCTTATGTTTTGCAAATGACTGTTGCAGCTGCAACTGATCCTCATACAGTTGTTTAGGTGTTAAAGGTTTAAGATTAAAGCTTTTCCCTTGGTGAACAAGCGTATACTTGTTAGAAAAGCCATCATAAACAACCTTCCTATCAAATTGCCATGGCCTCCCCAACAACACATGACATGCTTGCATTGGCACTACATCGCATAACACCTCATCCTCATACCTATCAATGCGAAAACCAATCAAGGCTTGCTTACTCACCTTAGTTTTCACCACTATCATTCAACCACTGGAATTTATATGGACTAGGGTGTCTAACAGTTTTGAGCCCCAGCCACTCAACAATAAAATTGCTCACTACATTGGTGCAACTTCCCCCATCAATAATCAAACTACAAATGTGATCTCCTAGATAACATCTAGTATGAAATATATTTTCTCTTTGCACCTCTTCTTCTTCCTTCACCTGCACATTCAAAGCTCTCTTCACTACCGCCACTAAACCTTCCCATTGCAGGCTCCTCATCATCACTTTGCATCCCCTAATGGTGGGATATCATCTTCTTCACTATCCCCCTCAGTCTCATACTCACCATCATCACGCAAAATCATCACAGCCTATTTGGACATTGACTAGCAATATGGCCTCTACCTTGACATTTAAAGCATCTAATGTCACGATTTCTAGAAGTAGAAGATTCAGGTTACCTTGATTACCAGAAGTAGAACCCGCTTGCCTCAGCTCTCCTTTTGGTTTGTGGGTAAAGGGTTTTCTTCTTTCTTCCATTGATTAGTCTTCCAAGTGGGTGAACCATTTCCTGTTGAAATCGTGCACTTACTACTACCCTTCCCTTGTGCTGGTTCTCAACCTTTATAGCCATGTGAACCATATCCTCCAATTCTACATAATGCTGCAATTCAACCACATTTTGGATTTCTCTATTCAACCCAGCAAGGAATCTAGCCATTGTAGCCTCTCTATCCTCTTTACATTCGCCCTAATCATAGTGACTTCCATCTCCTTGAAATACTCATCCACACTTCGGCTTCCCTGCCCAGAGTTTGCAACTTGTTGTGCAATTCAGATAGTAATACGCAGGTATAAAGCTTTCTCATCACTCTCTTTTATCTCTTCCCAAGACTCAAAGGTTTCTCGCCACTCCTTCTTCTATTCAACATTTAATTGATCCCACCCCACTATAGCATAATCTGAAAATTCAATGGCAGCAAGTTTCACCTTCTTTCTCCCACTATAGTTGGGGACAATCAAACACCATCTCCACCTTTTTCCCCCCCCCATTCCCCAAATACGGGCCCCGGGAAACATTCTTCCCTTGGAAAGGAGGAATCTTCATTTTATGCTACTCAATTGGGTCAACCTCTCATTCCTATTCCCCTATCTTCCCAATCTCAAATTCCTCTATTTCCCACCACTATAACCTCTATAACCCCAACAGAAGGCTTTATCAAATCATATCCCGCATTTCAAACTCCACCCCCCCGGTAAACCCCCTAGAAAAGACTCTCCCTCTTAAACCCTTGGAATACTTTGTGGATTGCTTTTAAATCTTTGCTCCACCGTCTCAGAATTTGTTCCATTCCCTTTTTTGGGAAAATCCTCTTCAATTTTTCCCCTCAACCCTTTAATTACTAACCTAGCATCAAACCTTCCCCTCTCACCTTCCGGAGAATGTTTTTCTCGACATAAATTCCGCAGAAAAGATTAATTAAAAAAACAATATAATAGATCAAACCTCACGAACCTCCCTTACGTGTTTCGCTCAAAAGATATATCCCCAAAGCACTCGTGTATTCCTCCCCAAACAACGATGATAAACACTCACCAAATTTTCCCCTTCTCAAATTTTCTTGGAACTAAACCCGAACAAAACCAAAATTTTCCCTTTCCCTAGAATTCAAAAACCCAAATCTAGGGTTTGTAAAATTTTCCCCTAATTTTTTCTATCCGGAATTTTTTTTTTTTTTGTTTTTTTTTTGGCCCTTTTACACTTTTCTCTTTTCTTTTTTTTTTCCCCTTTTTTTTTTTTTTGGTCGTGAAATTTTTTCTCTTTTTTTTTTTTTTTTTTTTTTTCAAACGACTAGTAAATACAAAACAACAAAAAACCCAAATTAAAAATTCCCGGGAAATTTAACACGATAATTTTATATGAAAAGATTGGGGGTTTGGGTTTTTTTAAAATTACCTTCCTCAACCGAACTTGATGTTTTGACAAACCTAACTCTGATACCAAACGATACGAACCACGCCAACCCTTTACGAAACCCCAATACCAATACGTTCGGGAAATTCGTTGCCTAAGACGCCCAAAAAACCTAAAGTGGGGGAAAAACCCCGACCCGTTTTTCCCATAACGAGACAAAAAACCTTGGGATAAAAGTTAAGACGCCACAATCGGGATGGGGAAAAACCCATTGATAATCGGGTTAACGCCACGGAAAAACAATCCGATAAGTTCAAAAAAGATTTTTTGAAAACCAAGAGATGGCCCCCCTCAAAAGTGTTTTTAAAAATTTTAAAGATTTCCTTTTTAATTTTAAAAGTTTGCCAAAAAAACCCCAGGGGCTTTTTAAAAAAAAAACTAGGGGGGAAAAAATTTTGTAAAAACCAAAATCCCAAAAAGACTTTTTTAAATTAAGTGACATAAAAAAAAGCAAAAAAAGAACAACTGGCCGCAAGGGGGTACACGGCCTTTTTAACGCCCGGAATTTGGCCGTGTACTTGTCTGTGCAACCCAAATTTTTTTGGGAGGAACAACATACGGAAATTTTTCAAACAAAAAAGTCTAATGATAGTGTAAATTTGGGGGTTTGGGGTTAAAAAACCCAAAAGGCCGGGTTTGGGTGGAGGTCATGGTCGTAATTGGCAGGCAGGAAAAACTTTGGAGGAAACAAACCTTCAGGAGCTTACTTCCCATGGGTTGCTACCCCTGGAAACCCTAGAGTTGATAGGATGACTTTAAACCAAAAAAACCAAACCAAGGGGAAAACCAAACCCAAACACCCCCCTCAAGAAAGTTTCCCAAAAAAACCCTAAAACCAAAAAACAGAGAAAGTGGGGGGAAGGGAATTTAAATAGAAAGGAAATGGGTGAGGAGCATCTTCCAAAACATGGAAGAAAGGGATGACAAATTTTTGGGGAAAACCTAAACCCAAAAAAGGGGGGGAAAAAATTTTAAAGGCCAAACCTCGGGGTTTTAAATTAGTATGTGAAACTAAAAAATCCCAAATCCATGAGGTAAGGGACAGGGGAAATTGGATACTTAAAACTGGGGGGAAAAAAGGCCCGAAGGTCTCTTCGAAAGTTAGGGGATCGACGAAGTCCCAAAGGGTCAGATTGGTTTCTGTTGAATTTGTAAGGTATGCTGCACTTTGGTGGAAAAATTTCTACAAAAATTTAGGCTTTGGGGAAATGGAGGGGCCCCCGGGGTTTTCAGACCTGGAGGGAAAAATGAAGGGGTTTGCTAAAAAAAAAAGGTTCATTCCTTTTTTTTTGAGAAACAAAACAAACAGGATTTATTTAGGGCGATTTCCCAAACCCTTTTTGAGGAAAGGGGGTAAAACAGGGGTAATTATTCAGGGAATTTTGAGACCCTTATGTTTAGGTGGGGTTTCCTGTAGGGGCCTTTTCCGAAAAAAACTATAGCACAAAAAAATTTTTCCCCCCCCCCCCGGCCCTAAAATTTTGATATAGCGTGTATTTAATTGAGCTCCCAGCCCCTATACTGCACTTGATGAGGCTTTTCATTTGGGCCCTTTAAAAGTGGGAGAGACAAGGAGGTCCCAAACTTCTTTAGGGCTTTCCCAAACAGTAGGCCCAATACTGTTAAATTTGAAACCCCTCAGCTGACAGTCGATTTAGGAAGGGAAAAAAGGGGGGTAGGTGAGGGGAGGGCAAAAAACATGGGCACCTACTAAATCCAACCAAAAATTTTAAGAGAAAACTTACCCACTGGGAAGGGGAAAGAGGTCCCTGGAAAACCAAAAAACGAGGCAAAAATGTTCTCGGATCTACTAGTGGGAAAAAACGCCCCCAGATAAAAAAGTTTTAAAAAGCAAAGGGATTTGGGCATATGGTTGCACAGTGTCCCCAAAAAAGAAAGGGGGATTTACTGTTTATGGGAAAACCAATTTTGGGGAGGGTTTTTGAGGGATTCCATGATCAAATTTTAGCCTTTTAGAACAAAACCCAAAAGCACTGCAAAAAGGAAAATTATGATGATCAGAAAAAAAAATTTCCCCCTTTGGAAAGGGGGAATACAGGAGGGAAATATCTAAACCCCCAAAAAGTGTTACAAGGTTTTTTTAAACCACATCTCCTAAATACCAGTGATATTTAAGGGAGAACATAAATTTCATAAAAACCCCTTTTTCAGAATCAGAGGTAACCCTTTGTGTACTCATTTATCCCCATAGTTTGGTTTGTTTTCCCAAAAGAATGTTAATCGCTTTCACTGGTAAAAACAAATTAAAAACCCCTTCTACTAATTACCACATTCTAGTCCTTATCCCCTTTCAAAATTTGGGTGGGTAATAGAGGGAGCATTGGCCCGTTACCCTTAGATTGTAAATGTTTACTGAACTATTTTGGTTGTATTTTGGTTTTGGGACACTTTTATTTCTTTGTAACTTTCATTTAGGGTTAGCCACCTTAAAAGTGGCAAACTTGTAATTTGAGCACTTTTTAACCCTAGGAGTAGCAAGTATAAATACTTGCTTAAGAGAGGGTTTGGGAAGCTAATCATTTTGCAGAATATACACTACAATTCACGTGTGAATCATGGTTCATACCTTGGTTCCAAACTCTTATCAATTTCAATCCCAAGAGTTGAAATTGTGGCGAGTGCAACATCTTGAAATTATGAGTTATATCAATTTCATTTTGTTGTGATTTCTTTTCTTCTCTAGTGTGTCATATCTAGGGTTGAATTGAGATATTTCTTGGTCAGAAATACATCTTATTGTTCACGAATTCTTGTGCTTATTTGAAGTATTTATCAATTCTATTCGGATCATCATTGAAGATTTCCCCTAGAAAACGTGTTCTTCACTATTTGAAAGGGATTATTTTGTTACGGTTTTCTTTTGAAATTGAAGTTTATTTGCGTGCATTACATGAAATTAGGGTGTTGTTAGAAGGTATTATGATTGTGGAATTATAATTATATCATTCGATGTTTGGATTTCATCATATCTTACTAGGGTTCACGTCATTTGCCCTTTGGTTGAACCGGTTTGCCTTGACTTGAGTTTTGGTTTTTCTTAAGTCTTTTTTATGTGCTTGAACTTGGTTTTAAGCACATCATTTTCCTTTCCTCTTTCACAAAAATGAAAAGAGGAGATTTCGCTAAACTAGTTGTCTAAATTAGGATTAATCTGCTCAATTAGTCTTAATTCAATAATCTTTCCTAACTTCAATTGGGTGGTGACTCCAAAATAAAATGAAATTCCTAGTTCAAGTTGAGAACTTATATTAGATGAGCATAGGGTTTAGTATAAATCGGATTAGGAATGAAAATGAAAAATAAAAAATTAGACTCGATAAATACTATATTTTGTTTTTTAGGACCAATTGAAGAATATGATTAAAATGAGCTTAGAGTTAAATGCTTAGCATGGTTTTAGCAATATCATAAATTTCAAAGGAATTTGGAGCTAAAGATATAAAGAGAGAAATCAAACCTAAAAAGACTCTTTTTAGGGATGACATGCCTTATTAATCCACACATTGTTGAAATTTAAGTTTAACTTATTAGTGAAGGGATAAGAATGACATTGAAATTTTTATATTTGTTTCCATTTTTTTTTAAGATAGACTTGATAAATAGGAAATACCTATTAATATAGGATTTGGATATATTGATATATTCCTTTTTTTAAAAGAAAAAAAAAACTATTAATAAGTATTAAGTAAGTTTTATTTTAGGAAAACGTACAAGAGGACATTCATCTACTATTTTATTATTCCTTTCTATTTCTTTTTTTTTTCCATTAACAAGAGTAGCTAAATTTCTTCTAGCCAAATAATAATTGCAAGTTTTGATTATCCAAGAATAGTGAGATTTGATTGATTCAAGTTCCTTTCCTTCTTTTATTTTCTTTTTCTTCTTCTTTTTTTTTTTTTTTTTTTGCCCAAAAGAGAATTGATATTAGATCTTAAAAGCATCAAATACATCAACAATCTCCTTACAGCTAGATACATCACAAACATGAGAAGCATCTGACAAAAGAATAGTTTCTAAGGCAATGGAGGTTAGAACACCCAATTGCTAGGACATGTCTTCAAAGAAGTTTGGTAGCTAACCAATTCACTACTCTATTGGCCTTATGCTTGATTAACTTGAATTTAACTAACTTAAAGTTAGGCAAAATATCTTCATATCATAGGGAAACGTGCAAAGATGCCATGGTGCATTTATAAGATGCAATAAAGTCTCATAAACATTTGCATAATCTAGCCTAAACATAACTTCTTCCCATCCTCTCATATAAGCATACCAAGCAGCTTCAACAACAACCATAAACTTAAAATTTTTGGTACACTAGCTAAACAAAGCCCAGAGCCACCACCATAAGGATAGCCTTAGGAATTTCAAGCTAAAAATTTGGTAGCCGCTTCACTTGTAGTTGGGTCTAAAGTACCATCAGAATTTAATTTAATGCATGTACCTTTTAGGGCTTCCCAATGTGTATAAGATCCGCTATTGTGTTGTTATGTCTGGAAGATGGTAAGATGATAACAAACCTGCTCTTGCCTCAATATTGTTAGACATGGTATCTTGTTGAAGGTGTTGGTTATGGGCTATTGGAGACACAATCAGCTCCCCTAAAGCTACTTAGTTGCTATTGCCATTTAAAAGATCGAGAAGCATACACTAGGTAATTGCTTAAATAGATGGACAGTGGGAAGAAATATTTGCATATGATGCATGTCTCAAATTATTGATAGAGTTTGAGGAATTTCTATAAGATCCAAATTGCTTGTACCCATTCACATTCCTTAGTTGGTTAGCATCCCTAGCTCTTATAATGTTAATTTTAGACAAAGCACTTTTACGTTATTTTATCACAGCAATCATATTTAAACTCTTTGAATTAAAGATTGCCTTATAGTTGGCCTTCCAAACACACCACATCACCATGCACAGCCTTGCAAATAATTCAAGAACCTCCTACTTATTTCCAACAATGCCATCTAAACAAGACCTTAGCTAAGCATCTAACATAGAGACCTTTCAACATCAATCCATATTCCCAATGTGGCAAACCACACTAGCTTTGTCCATAAGCAATATAACAATAAATTTCAAACGATTCATTCCATGAACAAAATTTACAACTTACGTTATCAACAATGTGTCTTTTCATAAGGTTGTAGTAGGTAGACACCGCATTATCAAAGTTCTCAAAATGAGGTTCTTTACCTTTGGTAAGCAAGTATAGAGCCATACCTAATTCCAAATGGCCCTTTTTACCTGATGTGAGGAGGAAGCACCCAAATTAGCTTGATGCATACTACAACTGATGAAGTTGTAAGTAGAGCGCATGCTACATTTTCCTATTATTTTGTGTGGCCGAATAAGGCGATCATTCATGCTTGAATGGAAAAGTGGTATCTCTAGAACTTTAAATTATCAAGATAATATATCTCTAATTAGAACTTTAAATCCATAATTATTTTAATTGTTTTCATATTTATGGCTAATAGCATGGTTGATTATAAGAAAGAATTCAATTTATGTTATGGAGATACGTAATCTTGTCTAAATAAATCGAGCTTGTGTGTCTATTGACTAAAATTTATGGTCTCTCTAAATGATAAATTAAACCTTAAGAGCTTGTTTAAGACTATTTAGTCTATAAGAGAAATAATCAAAGAGTAATGTTTTGATTGTTGAGAAAGTAAAGAGAGATAAGTTATTAAAGCTTGTTAATAACTATAACCAATTTAATCAAGAATGAAAGAAATTGTCTTTGCATTAATCATTGATTCTACAAATCAAAACTATAATTATACCTTTGGTTAAATATTGGTTATTATTGAACTCTCTTTTCAATTTCATTGCTTGTTAATACTTAGATTTATCTTTTCTCTAGATTACTATAATCTAATTTACAAAATCTCAGTTCTTTCTTTATTATTATTGTTTCTTTCCTTTTTTTGTTATTTCCAAAAGAAATAAATTAAACCAATCTTTGTGGTATGACCATACTTGCTACTATATATAATTCATATTAATTTATAGAGTAGGAATTTATTTTTGTTAGATTAGAACCCAACCATATATTGGCAACATTGTTTAGGGATTGGTATCAAAGTAGACATTTCTTTTTTATGCCTCAATCTTCTCATATAGTTGAACTTTGATACAATCCAAAGATTATGAAGACAACTAGGAAATTGCAAAATGAAGCCAAGTTGTGTGATAAATAAGCATCTTCATCTTTATCCCCTAGACTTAATTTATCACTTGAATTAGTTGATTCGTCTAGCGTTTCTAAAAATGAAGAAGTAATGGCAAATAAAGAGAGAACTTTAAAGGAGTTAGTTGCACTAAATTTAAATCAATAGCTACTTTACATTGATTATCCATGATTAGATGTGCCTTTTGAATTAAGATATGGTTTGATACATTTGTTGGCCCACTTTTTCATGGTCTTGAGAATGAAGATTTTCACAAGCATTTAAAGGAATTTCATGTGGTTTGCTTAACCATAAGACAATAGTGGGTATCTAAAGAGCAAATCAAATTACATGCCTTTCCATTCTCATTAAGTGAAAGAGCTAAGGATTGGCTATTCCATTTGCCCTTAGGTTCTATAACCATATGGACAAAGACAGTTCAACTATTCCTTGATAAATTTTTCCCTACTTCACGAGTTGCTAGCATAAGAGGGGAGATATGCAGAATCAAATAGAGAGATAAAAAGACCCTTCATAAGTATTGAGAAAAGTTTAAGCTGTTATGTGCAAGCTACCCTCAACATGGAATTTCTAAATAGCTCCTCATTCAATATTTTTATGAAAGATTGCTACCATGGAGAGAAGGATGATGGATGCAGCTAGTAGAGGTGCTATAGTGAATAAAACTCCAAAAACTAAGGAATCAATGATCATTATGGCTGCTAACTCATAATAGTTTGGATTTAGTTGATATCCATATTTAAGGAGGTAAATGAGGTAAATATATCTAACCTTGAATATCAAATTTCTATTCTAACTTCTCTTGTCAAGTAATTTGCTATAAGAAATAAGCAACAAGTGAAAGCTTATGGAATTTGCACCACTCTTGGCCACCCCACTAACATGTGCCCTACACTTCAAGGCAACTTTGGAGCATTCTAAGTCCACCATAAAGGAAGTATGATCCTTATTCAAATACTTATGACCTATTGTAAACACCCCATTTTTGCCCTAGGAATCAATAATTTTCAATAATAATCAATTTTCAATTTTTCCTAATTTTTCCCAATTTTTCCTTAATTTAGCATAAATAATAAAAATATTCAAAAAATGAAAATAAATAGGAAAACACTTCAATTTGAAAAATGATTTTAGAAATAGCAATAATGAATAATAAATAATTTTTACAAATTTTTGAAATTTCAAAAAATACAAAAAAATAAAAAAATTGCATCGCATATGTACAATTTGCGATGTAAATAAAATCGGGAAATTGGGTCAGCTCAGCTGGCTCGTGTGTGCGCATGGGAACCGTGTGAAGGCTGAAGGTCGCGAGTTCGAATCCCCCCGCAGGCGCTCGGAAAAATTTTTTTTCGTTCTTTTCCCTGGAGCTGCCACGTGGCAGCATGTGATTGGCCGAGGGAAGTCACGCGCGTCGCGCGTGATCGTCTTCTTCGCGAGCCCAGCCGGAGGAAAAAAATCCGACAGAAGTCCAACGAAGGCGAAATCGGCCGTTTTCTTTTTAATCTTTTAGATTAAAGTCAAGATAAGGGCCCAAATCCATCAGATAAACCAAAGGAACACAAGAGATTAACATCAAACCCGCCGGATAAAATCGAATCTAAGAAACGAAAAATATGGGTTATCTAAATCGGCCGATTCGAGCTATCCAAAGGAGTTCGAGGTGCCTATAAATAGGGGAGAACAGGAGAAGCCAGGGCACGAAAAAAAAAGAGAGAGAAAGAGAGAGGAAGGAGCAAATCGGAGTACACCGAAGAAGCTTGGAGCCGCGACCATCGATCGGAGTTAAAGCCGCCGCAAGGAGACGTTCTGGGAGTAAGCCGCCACCACCATCGGATTCAGCACCCTCAAGAAGCTAGGATTCGACACTTCACCCCCGCAAACGACCGCCGGAACGCCGTGAACGAGCCAACCCCGCCGCTGTGACCGATTCGACCCGCGCACCGACCCGGATCCAGGTAAGTGGGATTTTTTCGGATTTTTATTTTTTTAATTAATTATTTGGTTATTTATTTATTCCGAATTTGTTATTTATTATTTGTTTAGTCATTTATTATTTTTTTTTGTTTTATTTCAATAAATAGGAAAAATGTAGAAATAAGTTTTTTCTAGAAATAAAAAAAAATGTAAAAAAAAAAAAAATAAAATAAATAAAATGTAAAAAAATAATAAAAAATAAAAAAAAAAAAAAATAGAATAAAATAAAAAAAAGGGAATTAGGAAGTAATAATAAAGTCCTTAGATTTCGAAATAGGATAGAAAGTAAACTTATGATAAAATTTTCAACAAAAACAAAAATTATAAAAATCATGAAAAAACTTATAAAAATTATAAAAATCATAAAAAACTTAAAAAAATCATAAAATCATAAAAAAAAACCTACAAAAACTTATAAAAATCATAAAATCACAAAATTTATAAAAAATCATAAAAATTAATAAGAATTCAAAAATTACAAAAAAAAAATAAGTTTTAGCACTTAGAAAAGTTTTTTTTTATATAATAAAATCAAAATTGATGTTTTCCCTAAAAATCTTTTTTCAAAAATCAAATTCAAATTTTAAGGCTTAGAAATTTTTAGAAAAACCCCAAAGACGTTAAGAACTTAAATCAAAAGAGTTTGCAAGAATTAAAATTCACCAACAAATCTAAATTTTTTTCAGAAAAGCGAACTACGGCTTGTTTAAATCCTGAGTAGCGGGTACGTAGGCACCCATTCGGGTCAACCCCTAAAATAAAGAAAAATCATTTCTCAAAATAATCTCAAACATAATAAAAAGTAACAGAAACACAAATGAAACACATTTCTAAAGATAAACAATTTTGGAGATTATGGGGTAACCGTAAAGGTTTTAATAGGTTAGCCCCCGAACTTAGAAACTCTAGTTTTCCCTTTTTCCTCTCACAAAAACGAGAAGAGAAAATAACGACGACTAGTATCCAAATTAAGACTAAATCCGCTTTTTTAAAGTCTTAATTCAATTTTCCCAACAAACAGTTGGGTGGCGACTCCAAAAATTAAACGAAATTCCTAACTCAAGTCGAGGATCTAGATTAGATGAGCATGGGGTCTAGTTTAGATCGGATTAGGAAGGGGAAATTCAAAAATTAGACTCGACAGGATGGCGACTCCACTGGGGACCCATCCCACAGGCTACCCCACCTGAATCCTCCAAGCTGATATCTTTAAAAAATGTGTGTTTAAAATTTTATTACTCTGTTACTAATTTTGCGGGATTTATTAATCTTACTGGGGGGGTGTTGCATGCATACATATGTTCGTGTGAGTAGATGCGGTCGAACCCGGACCGTCCTAAAACCTAAGACGGGGAGCCATTGTGTAGTTTCGGGCGAAGTGAGTTGATTCACCATTGGGGACCGATAGGCTACCCCCCCCTATGCTTCGATATGGCCTGAGATCCATTTCTTCGAGAATGCGGAGGCCATAGAGCTCGGAGCCAGTTAGAACCAACCTACTTGCATACATAACATCGTACAAGGGGTTGATAATTGGATGACAATGTAATGGTTTGTTATTTTTTGTCCTTGGAGTTCAGGACTATTTCCCTGTAATGTTTTCATAGTTCTTGTTATAACTAGGCTTTTTCCTATTGTAATAGATTTTAAAGCAGTGTAGTCAACCGCCTCCTCCGCAAAGAGATTCGGGTGTACAAACCTTTGGACCCAAAATTGGTACTGGACCACTGGTTCACCTTGTACAACCCAGAGGAGCAGCCTTCATCCAGCAAAAGACCGCCCCATCCTCTCACTGACTAAGACAGAGGCAATTTAACCTATGGTCCGGGCCATGCTCCAGTTGTGGGAGATTGAGCCCGCCGCCTTCTTTATCGAGCCACATG
Organism: Laguncularia racemosa; assembly: GCA_037954665.1. Taxonomy (NCBI): domain Eukaryota; kingdom Viridiplantae; phylum Streptophyta; class Magnoliopsida; order Myrtales; family Combretaceae; genus Laguncularia; species Laguncularia racemosa. Next base: position 36,524 of record JBBMOL010001215.1, read on the forward strand.
AGATTACCCCTACCCTGGAGGAATACACTCAACTGCTACAGGCACCGGCACTAACCGATCAAATCTACATTCCAGCCCTAGAGGCCGGGCCACCGGAAACCTTCACAAATTACTGGGCATCCGTAAGACAGCATTCAACAAAGCCCTAGCAGACTGTAATGGATATTGAAATACGGAGGGATGATTTAGAAGCCGGGTTCATCGCCCAAGAGGACAATGGGGACATCCTATATGGGGACCCAAAGACTTACAGGCAGAAAAGGGGTAAACGCTTTCATCTTGACAGCCTTCGCCACTATATTGTTCCCCACCGGGACCTTCAATATTCACAAAGGGGTTGTAAAGTTGGTGCCCCAAATTTTTTTGGAAAGGGAAGATCTACATCACCGCTCTACTGGCTGAACAGATCCGAAACCTGAATTTCCTTAAAAGAAGGGTCATGGCATCCTGCGCTTATGCCTCAATCTTTGCTAATATGGTTCATAACCCCACCTCAAGTGCTTGGGGCTGAACATGGCCCAGGAAAACCCTAGCCCAACAGGTGGATCTTGTGGTTTTCCTGTATAGAAAAGGTGAAGTTACCCGACGACATTACCAGCCATAGTTGGGTAGATCTGCTTAGAAAGCCTTAGCCTGAAGATATTCTATGGACAGCCAGGTGGAGTTGCTGCGATAAAATCATCTTAACCTGCAGTAATTTCCAAGCAGTGCCATTATCGGATCAACGGATGCATCCGGATATCACCCCAACTCCGTATCCGCCAATTCGGTACCGTCCAAGACATAGTTTATCGCCCTCACTCGAAAAAATTTCACCTTTGAGTATCAAGATCCAAACAGTTGGTACCGAGAAGTTTGCCAACTGGCAGAGGTCAAAGCACTTTGGGAAGCCAAAATTGAAACCCCAAAATTTGTAGACCTCGGGAGTTAGATGGCGAAGTGGGAAACACCGAGCCACCCGAGAATTGTAATCCGTCACTATATCAGACGAGAAAGAGCATATCGGGTTCCAACGTCACTCAGCCTAGATCAAATCAGATCAACCCAGAAACAGAAATCTACCTGGAGCAGTTAAGGCCCGAATGGAGGTATACTTTGAAGCTGCAGATTATAAGAAAGACATCTGGAAGGGACGCTTCAAAGAATCCGACCAAAGAAACAAGGTTTTAGAAGCACAATTGGAGAAGTGTCAAGCCAAGGTCAAAAAACTGGAAGCCGTCATCAGTGAGAAGCCTGAGCCTCCACAACAGAAGACTAAGAGAGCTAGGAAATAAAATTATCTTTCATTCGTTTATTGAACTCCAGAATTTCAAAATTAATAAAAGTGAAGTTTCAATTTAAAAGTTAATCAGTTTGTAAACCCATTTTTTTTAGCATCCGTGTGAGCATCTGATATGCATTTTTTACTAAGAAAAAGAACAAAGAAAAAGCATCCGTATGAGCATCTGATTTGCATATTTACTAAAAGATAAGAACAAGAAAAAAAAACAAAGAAAGAAAATTAAAAGAGTTACAACAATTAGAGATCTTTTCAAGGTCCTAAAAGTTGCTTTTAAATGGTCAGCTTAACCTAAAGCTCATAGTCACTTGCTCTAAATAACCAAAGACCTCTATAACCAACAAAAGACCCCATTAACTTCAAAAGGTCTCCTCGTATCTTGATTTAAGCCTCGAAACGTAAAACGTCCCAACACCCCCAACCCTAAAAGCTGCACTTGAAGTTTCCTTCCACCAAAAGTCATCTAAACCGGACACAGTTTTTTAGTACACTTTAAAAGTAGCTATGGTCAATTATCAATGAGGGTATAAAGAAGACTACTCCAAATCCTTGAGTCTTAAGACCAAATCGCTTGTTAAAAATTGACAACAGTACATAAGGACACCATGAGAAGTGGAGAACATAGGCAAAGTAATAAAAGGAAGGGTATCTTGGTTTAAAAGGGTTTAAGATAAACAAGAGGCAAACCATGTCCCAAACACTAACCCTTAAACACTTGAGAGTTGAGTGTTATTAATGTGAGGTTTTTGGACTCATTCCTTAAAGGAGGTCTATCTTGAATTTGATACGTTAAATCAAAATAATGTTAGGCATTCATTTTTGCTACCCTAAACCAATCATCCTTGATAAACAAGAGTTCAAAATTGAACCTCACCATCAACCACCCCACGATGGAATACTTGGGAAGATAGAGACATCAATAGTGCTTGCCCTATTTTGCAACAATTCAAAATTTTAGCCATAGATAATTTATTTGAGCTGAAGAGAAGTCCACATTCTGAAAAAATACACATGAACCACATGAAAGATCACCTTTGGGCCTAAAAGAAAAGAAAAGGAAAAAAAAATGGAAAAAAGAGAATGAATGAAAAAAATGACGAATGAAAAAGAAAGAAAAGAAAAAGAGAAGAGAAATGAGAAAAGCCAAGAATGTAGCTAAACCTATAAAAACCCCAACAACACTTGAAAAACCAGGGCCAAATACGAGAGTAGTTCAAAGATATACTACCCTTTTCGAAGACTTCTCCAAATCATTGAAAATAACTTATCTTAAGCAAAAATTGCTGGGGTAAGTACTATTCCAGTTCTTTTTCTCAAAGTTTCTTGACTTTACAAACCAAGTTGAAATGACGATTCTTTCAAAAATAAACCATTAACATACTTTTCTGAAACCAATAACCAAAAGAGCCTAAATTGCTTTACAAAGTATAAAAAAGTCCTAACGGATTAAAGCGTATTACTTACAAGAAAGACCATAATTTTTGGAGTAGAAGTCAAGAGTGACATCTAAGCCAGAGATTGTAAGGAAGTCCTCTTAATTAAACCAATTAAAAACAAGATATCCAGTTATAAATGGAATGAGGGAATTTACTCATTGCATTTTTTTAACCTTAAGTACTGATGTTCCCCAAGAAGAAGATATGAGTCTTGATTACAAGAAACCCCTCAAGAGAGGATTGATTAAGCTAGGACAACACTTTGTTTCTAGGATTAAAACCCAAAAAACCCTAAAAAAATGAGGCAAAAAAGTAAGTGATTATTGAGCATAGGGAAATGCTTACCCTTTATTTGTAATTTTTAGGAGCCTTGTCCGGGTTCTTTACTCGTTAAAATGCTCACTAAAAAAGGAACACTTTAAATTTTGCCACATTTTCCTTAGGGTTTCAAAAGACCATTTTTCCTTGAAAGTTTGCAGAAAAATTTAGTTATCACTTGTCAGAAGTCTTAAGTCATCTTGCATTTGATTGTTAATTTAAAAAAAAAATGATGAATAAGATTCTCACTTAGGATATTCTCCTTTAATAGGGGAGTCAGCCCAAAAAGGGGCACTTCCCTAGGTCCCCCAAGGTAGCCCACAGGGGCACCTTTCGCCATCAAATTTCCTTTAATAGGGTAGTTTTCCAAAAAGGGCACTTCCCCAGGTCTCTCAAGGTAGCCCACAGGGGCACCTTTTCGCCATCATTTCCTTTAATAGGGTAGTTAGCCTAAAAAAGGGGGACTTCCCTAGGTCTCTCAAGGTAGCCCACAGGGGCACCTTTTCACCATCATTTTTTTAATAGGGTAGCAGCCCAAAAAGGGCACTTTCCCCAGATTCTCTCAAGGTTAGCCCACAAGGGGCACCTTTTGAGCCATCATTTTTCATAATAGGGTATCACCCAAAAAGGGCACTTCCCTAGATCTCTCAAGGTTACCCACAAGGGGCACCTTTTGAGCCATCATTCCTTTAAAAGGGTAGTCAGCCCAAAAAGGGCACTTCCCTAGGGCTCTCAAGGTTTTGCCCACAGGGGCACCTTTTCACCAACAATTTTTTAATAGGGGATCACCCAAAAAGGGGCACTTCCCTAGATCCTAAGGTTAGCCCACAAGGAGCACCTTTTGAGCCATCATTTTCATCATATGGTAGTCAGCCCAAAAAGGGCACTTCCCTAGATCTCTTCCAAGGTCAGCCTAAAGGCACCTTTCTAGATATCATTTTATCATAGGTTAGTTTAGCCCATAGGGGGCACTTTCCTGGAAAAAAAAAAAAAAAAAAACCCGTTCTCAGGGTCAGCTCATAAGGGCACCTTTTGAGACAGTTTCTAAATTTAGGTTAGTCAGCTCTTGGGGCACTTTCCTAAAAATCAATCCAAGGGTTAGTCACCCAATAAAGGGCACTTTCCCCGAAAAAAACCTGTTCTCAGGGTTAGCTCATAAGGCACCTTTTGAGACAGTTCTAGTTTAGGTTATCAGCTCTTGGGGGACTTTCCTAAAAATCAATCTAAAGGTTAGGCAGCCCATAGGGGGCCCTTTCCAAAAACCTTGTTCTCATGGTCAGCCCATAGGGGGGACTTTTTGAGACAAGTCAATTCAAGGTTAGGTAGCCCATAGGGGCCCTTTCCTAAAAACCTTGTCCTCATGGTCAGCCCATAAGGGGGACTTTTTGAGGCAAATTTTAATTCTAGGTTAGGCAGCCCATAGGGGCCCTTTCCTAAAAACCTTGTTCTCATGGTCAGCCCATAGGGGGCACTTTTTGAGACAAGTCTAATTCAAGGTTTGGCAGCCCATAGGGGCCCTTTCCTAAAAACCTTGTCCTCATGGTCAGCCCATAAGGGCACTTTTTTAGGCAAATTTCAATTCTAAGGGTTTAGGCAGCCCATAGGGGCCCTTTCCTAAAACCTTTTTCCATGGTCAGCCCTAGGGGCACTTTTTTGAGACAAGTCTAATTCAAGGTTAGGCAGCCCATAGGGGCCCTTTCCTAAAAACCTTGTCCTCATGGCAGCCCATAAGGGGCACTTTTGAGACAAATTTCAATTTTTATGTTAGGCAGCCCATAGGGGCCCTTTCCTAAAAACCTTGTTCTCATGGTCAGCCCATAGGGGGGACTTTTTGAGACAAGTCCCAATTCAAGGTAGGCAGCCCATAGGGGCCCTTTCCTAAAACTTTGTCCTCATGGTTAGCCCATAGGGGGCACTTTTGAGGCAAAAGTCCAATTCTAGGTTTTGGCAGCCCATAGGGGGCCCTTTCCCCAAACCTTTGTCCTCATGGTCCCGCCATAGGGGGCACTTTTTGAGGCAAAATTTCAATTCTAGTTGCAAACCCATAGGGGGCCCTTTCCTAAAACTTTGTCCTCATGGTCAGCCCATAGGGGGCACTTTTTGAGGCAAAATTCTCAATTCCAGATTAGGCAGCCCCTAGGGGGCCCTTTTCTAAAAACCTTGTCCTCATGGTCAGCCCATAAGGGCACTTTTTGAGGCAAAAGTCTAATTCAAGGTTAGGCAGCCCATAGGGGGGCCTTTCCTAAAAAACCTTGTCCTCATGGTCAGCCCATAAGGGGCACTTTTTGAGGCAAATTTCAATTCTAGGTTAGGCACCCATAGGGGGCCCTTTCCCCAAAAACCTTGTCTCATGGTCGCCCATAGGGGCACTTTTTGAGACAAGTCTAATTCAAGGTTAGGTAGCCCATAGGGGGCCCTTTCCTAAAAACCTTGTCCTCATGGTCACCCATAAGGGGCACTTTTTGAGGCAAATTTCAATTCTATTTAGGCAGCCCATAGGGAGCCCTTTTTGAGACAAGCTAATTCAAGGGTTTGGCAGCCCATAGGAGGCCCTTTCCTAAAAACCCTTTTCCTCATGGTCAGCCCATAGGGGGCAATTTTTGAGGCAAATTTCCATTCTAGGTTAGGCAGCCCATAGGGGGCCCTTTCCTAAAACTTTCTACCTCAAGGTTAGCCCTAGGGGGCACTTTTCGAGGCAATTTTATCAAAGGTTATCAGCCCATGAGGGCACTTTCCTAAACCCTCCCGAATTAGTCAGCTCCTCGGGGCACTTTTCGTCATATTTCTTTCCAAGGTTGCAAGTCGATAAGACGCTTCCTATCATCATTTCTCATACATTTCTACCAAAGCTGAGATATGTCCTGTCGCCAATTAGTTAGCTCATAAAGCACTTTTGGGGAAGGAACATTACCTTGAATCATTTGGAACATCTTCAAATCGTAGGATTAATCAGCTCTTGGGGCATTTTCCACCAAAACCTAATTTAGGAGGCCAAAAATGGCGTCTTTTGTTTGTCTTTTAGTTAAGTTTTCAAACTTTTCCACAAAGAGGGGCAGCGTAAACACCCCATTTTGCCCTAGGAATCAATAATTTTTAATAATAATCAATTTTCAATTTTTCCTAATTTTTCCTTCATTTAGCATAAATAATAAAATATTCAAAAATGAAAATAAATAGGGAAAAAACTTCAATTTTGAAAAAAGATTTTTGAAATAGCAATAATGAATAATAAATAATTTTACAAATTTTTGAAATTTCAAAAAATACAAAAAAAATAAAAAAATTGCATCGCATATGTACAATTTGCGATGTAAATAAAATCGGGAAATTTTGGGGCCCGCTCAGCTGGCTCGTGTGTGCGCATGGGAACCGTGTGAAGGCTGAAGGGCCCGAGTTCGAATCCCCCGCAGGCGCTCGGAAAAATTTTTTCGTTCTTTTCCCTGGAGCTGCCACGTGGCAGCAAGTGATGGCCGGGAAGTCACCGCGCGCCCGCGTGATCGTCTTCTTCGCGAGCCCAGCCGGAGGAAAAAAATCCCACAGAAGTCCGACCAAGGCGAAATCGGCCGTTTTCTTTTTAATCTTTTAGATTAAAGTCAAGATAAGGCCAAATCCATCAATAAAACCAAAGAAAACAAGAGATTTAAAATCAAATCGCCGGGGTAAAATCGAATCTAAGAAACGGAAAAATATGGTTTATCTAAATCGGCCGATTCGAGCTTATCCAAGAGGATTTCGAGGTGCCTATAAATAGAGGAGAACAGGAGGAAGCCAGGCACGAAAAAAAAAAGAGAGAGAAAGAGAGAGAAGGAGCAAATCGGGTACACCGAAGAAGCTTGGAGCCGCGACCATCGATCGGAAATTGAGCCGCCGCAAGGAGACATTCTGGGAGTAAGCCGCCACCACCATCGGGTTCAGCACCCTCAAGAAGCTAGGATTCGACACTTCAAACCCCCGCAAACGACCGCCGGAACGCCGTGAACAGCCAACCCCGCCGCCGGACCGATTCGACCCGCGCACCGACCCGGGTCCAGGTAAGTCGGATCTTTTCGGGTTTTTTTATTTTATTTAATTAATTTATTTTGGGTTTTTTTTATTTATTCCGAATTTGTTATTTTTTATTTGTTTAGTCATTTATTTATTTTTTTTTTGTTTTTTTTTCAATAAATAGGAAAAATGTAGAAATTAGATTTTTCTAGAATTAAGAAAAATGTAAAAAAAAATAAATAATAAAATAAATAAAAAGTAAAAAAATAAAAAAGAATAAAAAATAAAAAAGTAGAATAAAATAATAAAAGATTAGGAAAAGAATAATAAAGTCTTAGATTTCGAAATAGGATAGAAAGTAAACTTATGATAAATTTTCAACAAAAACAAAATTATAAAAATCATGAAAAAACTTATAAAAATTATAAAAATCATGAAAAACTTAAAAAAAAAACATAAAATCATAAAAAAAAACCTACAAAAACTTAATAAAAATCATAAAAATCACAAAATTTATAAAATCATAAAAAATTTAAAAAAAATTCAAAATTACAAAAAAAAAATAAGTTTTAGGGACTTAGAAAAGTCTTTTTTATATAATAAAATCAAAATTGATGTTTTCCCTCAAAATCATTTTCAAAAAACAAATTCAAAGTTTAGGCTTAGAAATTTTTAGAAAAACCCCAAAGACGTTAAGAACTTAAATCAAAAGAGTTTGCAAGAATTAAAATTCACCACAAATCTAAATTTTTTCAGAAAAGCAACTACGGCTTGTTTGATCCTGAGTAGCAGGTACGTAGGCACCCATTCGGGTCAACCCCTAAAATAAAGAAAAATCATTTTCTCAAAATAATCCAAACATAATAAAAATAACAGAAACACAAATGAAACACATTTCTAAAGATAAACAATTTTTGGAGATTAGGTGGGAACCGTAAAGGTTTTAATAGGTTAGCCCCCGAACTTAGAAAACTCTGGTTTTCCCTTTTCTCTTCTCACAAAAACGAGAAGAGAAAATAACGACACTAGTAGTCCAAATTAAGACTAATCCGCTCCTTTAGTCTTAATTCAATTTCCCAACAAACAGTTGGGTGCGACTCCAAAATTAAACGAAATTCCTAACTCAAGTCGAGGGTCTAGATTAGATGAGCATAGGTCTAGTTTAGATCGGATTAGGAATGGAATTCAAAAATTAGACTCGACACCTATGATTAAAGGATCATCCTATCTTTAGTTATAGAGCCAACCACCAAATTCCTAGCATTTTTTTGTCTACACCACTAACTCCTACACAACAGCCTTTTTCAAAGCTAGGTATGTCTCCTTGAAGAAATTGTTCAATCATTGCTTCTAATACACAAGAATTTCAAGAAGAAAGAAAAACAAGCATTCAAATTTTTGGGGAATCAAGTATGTTAGTCAGCATCTTCCAAGAGTAATTTGGGAATTTAGGTAAACTACCTTCACAAACTTTTGTTAATCCAAAGCAAAATGCAAGTGCATTACTTTGAGAAGTGGGAAGGAGTTGAAGGAACCTAGCAAGAAAGCATGTGATGCAGCTTAGATGAGAGAGAGAAAAAGAAGTAGTTACTCCCCAACATCAAAATAATTAGCTTAAAGGACCTATCAATGATCTATCAAAGGCACTAGTGACAAATCTTCCTTTTCCCCCAAGATTAGCCAAATCCAATAAAAAAGTGGAAAAAAAGAGATTCTTGAGATCTTTCACAAATTTTAGGTAAATCTCCCTTTACTTGATGCAATTAAACAAGTACCTTGCTATGCTAAATTTCTTTTAAGAATAGTGCACCAAAAAGAAAAAGCAAAAAGGTAAGAAAAGATAAGTTGAGTGAGAAATGTTTAGCCTCCTTTAAAAGAAACTACCCCCAAATCAAGATCAAGTAGTTTACATCACCAAAAAAATAGCAATGTTGAGATTGAGAAAGCAAAGGGGTTTAAT
>JBBMOL010001216.1:0-45439 GCA_037954665.1 Laguncularia racemosa
AAAAAAAGTCTAAACTAGATTTTATTTCCCCAAAGCTTGATGTGACTTTTTCTAAAATCTACTCATAAACTGAGTATCCCGTCAGATGTGATAATGATTGGTACACCATGTAATATGACAATTCTCCTTAATGTATAGTTGAGCGAGCTTCTCAAATCTATGGTCTACTTTAATTGGAAGGAAATGGCGGGACTTAGTCAATTTGTTATTATTACTGATGGGAAAATTTTCGGCACCTTCAACATTTTCAGAATTTGATTTGGATGATGATCCAAATTGCTTATATTTTTACTTTATGTCTTTTATTCTAATAAATATTTGAGAATAATCTTACAGGTATAATGATAATTCTCCATGGGATGCCAATATGTCTACAACAGTTGATAGACACAGAGTATTTTCAAGGTGACAATCAAAGACCTGCTGTGATTGTTTTCCATTTCGAGGCATTACTCATGAAGACTTATGATATTTTGTACTTTGTAATTGTTTTATGAACTATTTTTGGTTGTATTTGGTTTTGGGACACTTTCAATTTCCTTGTAATTTTCATTTAGGACTAGCCGCCTTAAAAGTAGCAAACTTGTAATTTTGACCACTTTCTAACCCTAAGAGTAGTAAGTATAAATACTTGCTTAAGAGGGTTTGAGGAGGCCATATTTTGTAGAAAAAACCTAGCACTTTCACATGTGGAATTAGGGTTCATCCTTAGTTCAAACCTCTTATCAATTTCAACCCAAGAATTGGAATTGTGGTGAGTGCGATAAAGGAGAATTGTGAGTCATATTGATTCATCTTTGTTATATGTTCATTTCTTCTCTAGTGAGTCATATCTAGGGGAGATTTGAATCTTCTTGGGACATATTGGTGATTGTAATTTCGTGGATAATCATCTTATAAGGTTGATTGTTCATTGAGATGAATTGCTCTTTAGTGATTGGCAGTGAAATGGCATGGTTAGAAGGGTTTGAGTTCACGGTTTTTGTGCTTGTCTTTTTCATCCATTCACGTGTAATTCTCTTGTTCTTATTGTTGATTAGTGAAATTAACCATTAATGGGAGTTAATTAAATCTTTGAACCATTGGATTTCATTAAAGTTCCATTAGGGTCATGCAATTTCCTAGCTAAATTGGACCGGTTTGTATGAGACTTGAGATTTGTTTTTCTTGAGTCATTTGATTGTGCTTGGAAGTGGTTTTTGAGCACATCAATTACTCACATTGCATTATATTTCTCCTTAGTTCTCGGGAGGGGCTATCACTAAATCCATAGTTACATGTTCTCACTTCCATTTAGGTATAGGAAGTGGTTTGTAACTCACTAGGTGGTCTTTGGTGGCTCAATCCTTATTTTTTGATAGGTTTGGCATTTGGATACATATTTAGCTATCTCCCGCTTCATATTTTTTCACCAACAATTATTTCTTTAGATCCTTCTACATCTTGGTTCTTCCTAGGTATATTGTAGATCGTAAGTAATGAGCCTCTTTCATGACCTCCTTCTTTAACCCCATGTTATCTAGAACACACCATCTTGTGCCATACTTAACTACCCCTTTGGCATCTGCATGAAATTCTGTGGTATCACCCTTTTCTATTTTACTTATGATCTTTTGAATTTAGGACCTCTATGTAATTTTAATTTAATCAATGATACTAGGTTGGATACTAAGTGTAGCTAACCCATTTCCCACTTCTTGTGTCAATATCTAGAATTCAAGCTTACTTATGTCTTCTAGTATTTGTTTATGAGATGCGACTAATGCTGCAATGTTCATCTATTTCTTCCAGCTTAGAGCATCTACAACCACATTTGCTTTTCTAGGGTGATAGTAGATTTCTACATCATAATCATTTACCAAATCTAACCACCTCCTTTGCCTCATAGTCAAGTCTTTTTGCATAATAGATACTTCAAGCTTTATGATCTATAAAGGTCTTACACTTCTCCATAAAGATAATGTTTCCATAGTTTTAGCACCAACATCACATCCATTAGTTCTAGATTGTGTGTAGGGTAATTCCTCTCATACGGTTTTAGCTAGTGAGAGGCATATGCAATGACTCTCCCATTTTGCATAAGCACATACCTTAAGCCTTGATTTGAGACATCACTAAACACTTTAAATCTTCACTTGTCTTTGGAAGCTAATATCGAAGTTGTCACCAATTTCTTTTTTAGTATTGTAAATTTTCACAATCTTCATTCTATACAAACTTAGCCTTCTTCTTTGTCAATTATGTTAAGGGAGTTGCCAAATGAGAGAACCCTTTCACAAAACATCTGTAATACCTAGCTAATCTTGGAAAACTCCTAACCATTATTACAATTCTTGGTCTTAGCTAGTCACTCACCACCCTTACCATCTTAGGATCTACTGATATGCCATCTTTATTTACCACATGCCCTAGAAGGATACTTATTTTAGCCAAAATTCGCATTTGCTAAACTTAGTGTACAACTTTTCTTCCCTTAGTATTTCTAGTATTGATCTAAAGATGTGCTTTATGTTCCTCTTGACTCTTGGAGTAGATGAGAATGTCATCTATGAAAACTATCATAAACTGATCTAAGTAGTCTCTGAGCACTTTGTTCATTAAGTCCATGAAAATTGTTGGAGCATTTGTCAATCTAAAAGGCATTACTAGAAACTCGTAATGCCTATATCAAGTCCTAAAAGTAGTCCTCTATATGTCTTCCTCTTTGATCCTTAATTGATGATACTCTGATCTCAAGTCAATTTTGGAGAAAACTTAAGCTCCTATAATTGATCAAATATGTCATCAATCCTAGGAAGTGGGTATTTTTTTTTTTTTTTTTATTGTGACTCGGTTTAACTTCCATAATCTATACATAGCCTCATACTCCTATGCTTTTTCTTGACAAATAATACTAGAGCACTCTATGGGAAGACATTTGGTTTTGACAAACTCACTGTCTTGTAACTCTTGAAGTTGAGTTTTTCATTTAGACAATTCAATAGATGCCATTTTGTAAGATGCTTTAGATATTGGTGCCATTTTCGATACTAAATCAATACAAAACTTTATCTTTCTAAACTGGGTGGTAAGCTTGGCAATTTTCTAGAAAGACATTTGCATAATCTCTAACTACATGTACTTCTTTTAATTTCATGGCTTGTCTTGTCTCTACCGACAAAGTTGATAGCCTTCCTCTATTCCATAACTCATAGGTAGGAAAAGTTGTAGGTCTTTATAGGTCTAACTTAAGTATAATTTCTTCTTCATCAGGGAAGTTAAAATGAACCTCTAGATTGCGACAATCTATAGTGGCATAGTAATTAGATAACCAAATTTACTCCTAAAAATCAAATCAAATTCTATCATCTCTAATACAAACACTCTGTTAGCATTTTCTTGCCTTGTATTACAATTTCTATATCTTTAACATCTTATCTAGTTTACCCCCCATTCCAAAGGAGTATTTACAACCATAGCATCACTCAATGACACTAGTTTTAGTCCACAAACATGCATGAAAATGGGTGGATATGTGATGGGAATCAAAATCCGATAAGACCTATCATTAGGATTAAAATGAAGGAGTTCAAATCTTGGCAGTGAGGGCTCATGTCGAGCAGATCAACCTCGGAATAAATTATTATCTAACCTCTTTTATCTTCTTCATGAATTATATATTCCAACAGGTATGCTTATTTGGTTTCACAAGGCGATGGACAAACTCACTAAGACTCAGCTTGTGGGTTATCTATGGACCGACCTGAACCGGCGATGAGTTGAACCGACGGATTCCATCTTGAAGCTAGCCTACTGAAGATTATTTTCTTTACTTGTAATTTATGTTTGAACCATTTATTTTGTAAGCTTTATGGGACATTTTATTTGGTTGTATTTTACCTTTAGGACCGGCCACCTTATAGTGGCTAGTTGTGATTTTCTTGTCATTTTAACCCTAAAGGGTGCAAGTATAAATACTTGCAAATTAGGTTTTTTAAGGAGCTTTTGAACATTTGAGAAAAACACCCCCTTTGTGCCGTGAGAGAGAGTGCCTCTTTCAAGCATTTGCTCTTATCAATTTCCTTAGTGAAATTGTGGCGAGTTGGCTTGGATTTGTTGTGTGTTATATCAACAAATTACAAGTTGATCCTAATTCCAAACTAGTGAGTCATATCTGGTGAGGATTTAGTTACTTTTATGTACTTTTTGTTCTTATGAAATTAGGGTTCTAATTTCGAAATTTGAAGAACCTTTGAATTGAATTTGAATCCCCTTTCATTTTCTATCTAGCAATCGTTGTTATATCATATATTGTTGTTCATCATATTTCCGGTTCTTGAGGAATTTGAGGCTATTTTCCTTTGTTTGTGGCGTGGATGTTTATTTCAATTCATCCCTTTTTTAGTTGATTGTGCTTGACCCCCTTTAGGCACATCATGTTTTGGTATCAAAGCTTAAGGTTAAGAGGGGGATTGTTGAATTTGTGATTTTGATCTTATATTGTTATCTTCCTATTGCCGTGAATTGCTTAAGGTTAAGAGGAGGATTGTTGCAATTGGGATTTTGAAAATTAATTTGGTTATCTTCATCTTGCCGTGGATTGCTTAAGGTTAAGAGGAGGGATTGTTGAATTTGAGATTTTTGATCCTTATATTGTTATCTTCCTATTGCCGTGAATTGCTTATGGTTAAGAGGAGGAATTGTTGCAATTAGGATTGTCCTTTGTTTCCATCTTGCCGTGAGTTAATTGAAGGTATACGAGAAGGGTTTTGTTGATTGAAGTTTTGGGAATTGAAAGTTTTTGGTATTACCTTTGTGAACCGAATTGCAAGGGAGTGGAAATTCGCATCAAGTGAATGTATTTTTTTGTTGTTGTTACCTTGATGTTTACGTGATTGATCCTTGTTGAAATTGAGGATTAATTGAATTGTTTGTATTGGTACTAATTGGCGTGAGTATCTTACTTGGGAAGTTGAAACTTGTTGTTTGTAGAAGTGGACATCTTGTTGTAATTTTTTGTCTTGACTTCACCATGAAGGAGAGGAAGGTAGTGCAATTTCGGAAGTGCAAATTGTGTAGGAAGGGAATTGTGTTTGTTTTTGCATTGTTGAATTCAGAATTGTGGAGGATATTTGCAATTTTCCAGATTTGATTAGTGTGTAAGAAAGGAAGTTATTTGATTTCAAAACAAGCATTAAGAGTGAAGGAGTTAATTGTGCTTGTTTGAATTTGAAATTTGCATCTTACCAAATGTGGAGGAGTTGCAATTAGTAAAGTGAATTGATTTTCAAATTTAAATGCTGCCTTCTTATGTTTATTTCGGTTGAAGAATGTTATACAAGTGGAGAAATGCACCGTGATTGAGTAGGAGCATATATGGTGTTATGTTGTGCAAATTGGAAGTGAAAGTGTATAATTTCCAGATTGAATTGTGTGGAAGAAAAGGAAACAATTTGAATTGAAACACATTCATTTACTTCAAGTAGTTAAGAGTGGTATTGAATATATTTCATTTGAATTTGAAATTGATTCTTACCATTTGTGGCAAAGTTGCATTAAGGGTGTCATTGTAAAAATTGTTGCCGTGTATGTGGAAGTGTATAGTTGTTGTTGCCGTTTCTTGTTGTTGTTGCAATTTAAAGAAGCCTATTAGTTAGTTGTTGTTTGTTCCTACCTTGGAAGTGAAGGGTTGCAATATATTCTTGTTGCGTAAATTTAGTGTGTTGTGTGTAAAGTGTATAAGTGGCGGAGTGAGTTGGTTTTGGCATGAATTGTTTTTGTGAAGCAAGTGTGCTACAATTACTAGACATTACATTGGTACATCAAATAGATTGCATCCACAAAAATGTCTATTAATAGTGTGAATGGAGGAATGAGTGATGTAGCATATAGTCGAATTGGTGGAGGTCAAGGTTCTAATGTTGCAAGGTGGGAGGACCTTAGATGAACAAACTTCGGGACCTTAGAAAACTTGTTACTACATTAGCAACAAGGATTGATAGGATGACATTGCCACCACCACCAGTGATACACCTTCAGGAGCCACCTAGAGCAAAGGGAGATTATCATGCTCTTAGAGAAGATAGAGTTTGTAATTTTGGACTTAAACCATCCTAGAAATGGAATTTAGACCACTAGAGGCTCAGAGTGTGCAGAGCTACAGATGCTTTCACTTGAAGATAAGGGTCCCACAGATGAAAGATGTCAAACACCACTGTGCCAACCTTCAGGTTTCAGAGGATACTAATCAGTTGGACAACTATTAGAAGACTCTGGGGATCAGCATAACATGGATGAGTCAGAAAAAGAGGAAACAAACTCGTTGGAAAGTGTTGAGATAGAGGAAACATCAGTAGATAATGAGTCCTTGTTTTCGTTACAGGAGAGATACATCCTTGAGATGGAGGAGAGAAACAATCATCTACTATAATATTTCAGATATTGGGATTTTGTAGAGATACTCCTTCAGATGGATTACTTTTGGGAAATAGAGTCTCTGCTGCATTTGAACTGCAAGATTTGAGTTCAAATCTTTTTGAGGTCCGAGGAGATGATGGGAATCAAAATCCGATAAGACCTATCATTAGGATTAAAATTGAAGGAGTTCAAATCTTGGCAGTGAGGGCTCATGTCGAGCAGATCAACCTCAGAATAAATTATTATCTAACCTCTTTTATCTTCTTCATGAATTATATATTCCAACAGGTATGCTTATTTGGTTTCACAAGGCGATGGACAAACTCACTAAGACAGCTTGTGGGTTATCTATGGACCGACCTGAACCGGCGATGAGTTGAACCGACGGATTTCCATCTTGAAGCTAGCCTACTGAAGATTATTTTCTTTACTTGTAATTTATGTTTGAACCATTTATTTTGTAAGCTTTATGGGACATTTTATTTGTGTTGTATTTTACCTTAGGACCGGCCACCTTATAGTGGCATAGTTGTGATTTTTTGTCATTTTAACCTAAAGGGTGCAAGTATAAATACTTGCAAATTAGGTTTTTTAAGGAGCTTTTGAACATTTGAGAAAAACACCCCTTTGTGCGTGAGAGAGAGTGCCTCTTTCAAGCATTTGCTCTTATCAATTTCCTTAGTGAAATTGTGGCGAGTTGGCTTGGATTTGTTGTGTGTTATATCAACAAATTACAAGTTGATCCTAATTCCAACTAGTGAGTCATATCTGGTGAGGATTTAGTTACTTTTATGTACTTTTTGTTCTTATGAAATTAGGTTTCTAATTTCGAAATTTGAAGAACCTTTGAATTGAATTTGAATCCCCTTTCATTTTCTATCTAGCAATCGTTGTTATATCATATATTGTTGTTCATCAATATTTCGGTTTCTTGAGGAATTTGAGGCTATTTTCCTTTGTTTGTGGCGTGGATGTTTATTTCAATTCATCCCTTTTTAGTTGATTGTGCTTGACCCCCCTTTAGGCACATCAATATGTAGGAATGTATTACACTTGTATCAAATAATATATCGATAGTGTTTGAGTTTATAAGCAATGTCCTTACATTGTATCCTGATCTAGGGCATCCTACTGCTGCTGTTGTTGTAATGCAAACACTCTACCAAGTGCCTTTTGTCTTGGTCAACATTTTGAGGTTAGCCTAATGGTCCTTTAGGTACAGGTTTTACTAGCTATTGTGTTTATTGAGGTCCAGTCATTTGGTTTTGGAAGGAACCACATTCAAATGATTTGTGTCCTCTCTACTTACAAGTATAGTATAAGTTTGAGGATGGTTCTTTCTATACAATTTCTGCTAATGTGTCCTATCTTGCCATAGGAGAAACATGCTTCTTCAAGCAAATTGCATTGCAGTAGATCATGGGGTCTTAAACAGCTGGGACATCTCTTCCTTGGTCATGCTTGTGGTGGTGGAGGTAATGTTAAGGGTGTTAGCCCAATCTGAAGAGTTCTAAGTGCATAAGCTATAGGTCTAGCTTGATACATTGCTAGCCTCTTGCCTTATAAATGCCATATAATGGTGTAGCAATCTCCTTTAGCTATAGTTACTAATGGTTTGAAACCTTAGAAAATTGGTTAATAATTAGCTTTATTAATAAAAATTAGAGGCCCATTTGTCCTTACTATGCAAATATAAATGGTGAAGGATGTAAAATAAGGATTTAGCATGAACATGGGTAGAATAAGAGAGAACATGGATGTGATTTTGACCGTGTACCTCATTGTGATTTTGAAACAAAGAACAGTGTTACGGAATACGGGTGTGTTCTATATTTGTGTATCTCTTGGCTTAAAATTTTCCTTTTCCATGGTGAATCATGGCAATGCATTAAGGTGTGATAAAAAAACACGATTAGGTATATGGCTATATTCCTTAATTGTGAAGATCATTTCACCTTCTTTCATATAATATTTCCTCCTAAATTCCCTATTTTGTCATAGTCTTCTAATTTTATCCTTTAAGTTAGTCCTAGTTACTAAATAAGATAACTCATTGAGATAAAAAACCTCATTTTAAAGCTTAATAAAATTCGAAATATGGAAATAGGTATATTATGGAATCATTAGGTAAATGATAAAAAATAAAATTTAAATCTTAGGCTTAGGGTAGTTAAATAGAATTTTTGATATATATATTTATACTTAAAGGAATTTTATTTAACTTATACATGAGTTTTTATATAAAAATATTATAGTTTAGACAATTTAATAAGATTGTTAGCACATGAATCAATTGAACCTATAATTGATTAATTCTTTTAGTCATGTCTATATCCTTCACTATGAAGAATTTGAAATCGTATATAAGCCTGACATGTTCTCTCTTGTCATTCCATTTGAAAATTCCTATTGTCAAAATTTTTTTTCTCATATCATAACAACTTTGATGATATCATAAAAAGCTCCCTAAATATTTAGAAAATCATTAATTTTTTCATATTACATTTAAATTCGAAACGCAAGTACCATTTGTTATGCCTCATAGGAGACCTTAGCCATAACAAGAAACCATAATTGCTTAACCATGTTAATCAATCACAAAACGTTCATACTAACCATCAAACTTATCATAAACATACTTAAAAGATACCTTAAAGAAAGCTTAGAAAGGAATAACTAAAAAGGGAAATAATGTAAAATTTACATTTGTCCAAAAGTTTCCTAGTGACTCTAGTCTAATCACTCCTCCTTACTTCTAATTTTCCATGCCTAAATTTGTTAGTAGAACTTAATTGGGTGTTTCTTCTAGAGGTGAAGTACATCTAAGTATGACCTACCCCATCAATCCACTATTGGGAATGAGCAACCACTACTTAGAGAGATGAGAGTGCAATACTCATTACTACGTAAGTATAAGCAATTACATGCAAGTTTTCATTCATATGTCATGCATGAATAACTATATGCAATGTAAACATTACACATGGTCTTTTGGTTATAGGTGTAAAGTTTAAGGCTTAATACCCTCTTTAACTTTAGGTTGAGGATTGTCATATGCCATTGGTGCCCAAGTACATCCATCTTACAATTAATTCTTATTCTTAGGTTCTTTTACTTTTAATTCTTAAGGTGCCTTAAATGCATTCTATAAGTTGTAATAAACGTTTTAAAAATAAATATATGTATAAATATAATAAATGGCAATGTCATAAATAAACAAGTGGATAATAGGGGTAAAAGTGACTTTTCCTGGCCCCAAAATTATAAAAGCAAAACTAACTAAGGGTTTTCCTTTTTCACACTTTATAACTTACAGTAGCATAGAGAGATAGAGGGTAAAAAGACCCTATGGGGAAAACCTAAGGTGACTAAAGGTGAATCGCAGTGGCTATCGAACAAGTAAGGATCGTGATTAATTAAACAAGGGTCCATTCTAAACAATTGAAATAAAAAATCTTGAATGACTTGGTTATTTATGAGGATCGAATCAAAGGATGGGTTGAACAAGTGGGGAATAAACCAAAATTCAAGTTTTAAGTACGAAAAATGAGCCAAGTGAGTATAATAGAACCTAATTTTATGTTAGATATGGTTAATGTAACGATAAGTTAGATTAAAAAGCATAGAAAGTAGGATTTAGGAGGAATTGGTATAGAAAAATTAGAGTTCATAAAAATATACCAGAGAGACATTCCCCTCCCAACATGGTCGTGTTACTCTTGTGTTGAACATAAAAGTCATACTGAGAGATACACGACCTCCTAATATAGTCGTGTTACTCCCGTATTAAACATAACAAATATATCGAGAGATACATGACCTATCTATACGGTTTGAAACTAAGAGATACTCGACCTGCCTACATGGTTGTGTTCCAACCGTATTGAACCTAAAACCCATATAAAGATACATGATCTTCTGATGTGGTTGTGTAATAATCATGTTGAGCTACACGACCTCCAACATGGCGGTGTTAAGTAAAAAACATTTTCATTTTATATCTATATAACTCCAAATTAAACAAGTTTTCATATAACCTAGATAATTAGTAAGACTTTAGATAACCTAATAGATTAAGAGAAATTAAAGAGTTATATTTATTTTTAGATTAGTTGTAAGAATGATGTTTTGATGATTATATGAATTTTGACTTAGCTTAAATTCAAGACAAGATGTGTTTAAGATTAGAATTCCAAGAATGTGTTTACCTTATTTATTGTATGTAATTACTAGGTAGCTATTTAATGAGTTTTATGTGAAATAACGAAATGTTAAAGTGTTATATGAATTGAATGAGATATGTTGCTTGTGTTTACCTCGATGTTTAGTATGTTGTGTTGTCCCTAGTCGAGCCATATATCGAAATGATTTGAGGTAGATTGGGTTTAGATAGGGCCTGCAGTGGCAGTTCTTACTAAGATAAAATGTTGTGTGTACCAGGGTCATGAGTATCCCTATGTGGTATAATTCACCTTGAGATTGGTGTGTAAGCCAAAATGTGAATTTTGTTGTGGATAAGTGTTGCATAAATGCATGTGCTATTACTATGGTGTGTAATGTGCTTGTGGGTGTGATACTTACGTACCGAGTTTAGGCTTAACCCCCTTTCCTTTTTTTTTTTTTAGTTGTAGGCAAGAATGAAGAGCAATTAGAGTTTGATGAGAATGGGAACCTGGTGGGGCATTACATGGATGAGACAGGAAGAGAACATTATTATTGTGTGGAGGAAGAGTATTTGTGATTTGAAGTTTTATTAGTTAAATTGAAATTATGGAGATAATTGTTTATCTTAAGATTTTATTGTTATTAAATAGTGAGATGATTTATCTGAAAGTCATTATTTGATTGAAGTGATTGTAGTATGATGGTTAGTATAAAATGATCAAATTGAAGTATTATAGAGTTTTAGATTTCTTAGTGTGTCGCTTTGTAGTAGTGACATGTGTTTGGCTATGATGCTCCAAGTTTTAGGGCATTACAACTTAAGTGGTATTAAAGCCTAGGTTTTGATGATCTTTGAAATTTAGATATGATCAAATAAAGATTAGGTTGATGACTTCTAGAATTAAGTAATGGTCAAAAGGTGTATGATTCAATCAGTAGAAGGTAAGTTAGAATCATTATAAGACTAAGTAAATAATTTGTAGAACCATATGAAGTGAAGAGAGTGGGTAAATTAGGGGATAATAATTAAGTTATGATAATCTAAATATTTTATGTAATGGTATTTTATAAAATATTCCTATTTAATTACGTATAGGTAAATATATATATGTTTGAGCATGAGTATACATACATGTATACTGTCACTAAACTCTCCTTATAAATTTTAACTCTAGGATCATTCTATTGTCTTAATTTACATATAATGCCTCTAAGAAGAAGTATCATGTGGGATTCATCTAGTGCTGGACAGGGTGGAGATGCCCTAAAGGATAGGAACCCTTAAAGACCACCTCAATAGGGAACCAAGGAGCAGACTAATGTCACAGCTGCTTAGTTTTCTAAGGGGACTATTAAAATTTTTTTAGGGGGGGAAAGCTAGCAGAAAAAAAAAATAAAAAAAAAAAACAAAAAAAGGTTGTGGGGACCTAAAAAAGGCCTGTAGGGGCGAAAAAATTTTGGGTTAGGGGTAAAAAAATTTTTAAGATTAGTAAGGGGGTTTCATCCCAAAAGGGTTTATGATTTTTGGAAAAGAGGGGTAAAAAAATTGGATCTCTGGGGGGGACTGAAAAGGGGCCTTTTAAGTTTTTTTTTGGTTTTCCCAGAAAAGGGAGGGAAAAAGGGCGGGGCCCCCCCTTTAAAGCTAAAAAAGGGGGTAGCTGTAGATTGGTGGGGCCATTTTTTGTCCAATTGGGGAGGGGTTTTAAAACCAAAAGGTAGGGGGTTTTTAAAGGAAAAATCTTTTATGAAAAAAATACTTCCTTAAATTTGCAATTTGAGGAAAAAAAATGGAGGTGGGAAAAATTAAATTTTAAAAAATTTTTTTAGTAGGGGGAGGGAAAATTTTGTGAAGGGGAAAATTTTAAAAATTTAAAATTTAAATGCTTAGGAATTTTTTTTAAATAGGGGGTGATGAGGAGGAGATGATTTTTCCTCCCAAAAACTAGAAAAAATTTTTAAGGGGGGCTAGAGCTTCCCCTTTTTAGTATAAAGTGGGGCTTTTTAAATTGGGGTAATTTTGCCCAAAAGTTTGTTGGGCAAAGTAAAATTTCTTAGAGTTAAAAAACAAAAAAAGGGGGGAATTGAGGAGAAAAAAAAAATTAAATTTTTAGGAATTTTGGAAACAGTTTTGGGGGAAAAAAAAAGGGGCCCCCTTTTTTCCCGTATGTAGTCCCAAAAGGGAAAGGGGGGCTAGCTTTATATCAAAAACCAGACCTAGGCTTAAAGTAAAATTATTCCTTTTTTCAAACAGGGGTTGATTCTAGGGATTGCCCCCTACCACCATTTGGCAGGATCGGGGTGTTAGGTTTTCCCTAGTTTTTTGGGGGGCCCCCAAGATCTTTCAACGTGTAATTGGCCAAAGGGGGGCATTGCTTCTTTGCATCAAAACCGGGGTAAAAATCAACAAGGGGTTGCACTGGGAAAAAGGAAACTTCTTTTTATACCTGTCTCACCATGAGGTGCTCCAATGCTATTTATTAAGAAGAAGGATGGGAGCATAAGGCTGTGTGTAGATTATAAGGAGTTAAATCGAGTCACAATCAAGAACAAATACCATCTCCCTAGGATTGATGACCTATTTGATCAATTATAGGGAGCTCAAGTCTTCTCCAAAATTGACTTGAGCTCAAGGGCATATAAAAGACTAATTTTAAGACTCGGTATGGACATTATGAGTTTTAGGTGATGCCTTTTGGTTTGACAAATGCTCCAGCAGCCTTTATGGACCTCATGAATAGAGTGCTTAGAGACTGGCTAGACCAGTTTGTAATAGTTTTCATAGATCATATTCTCATCTATTCCAAAAGTAGAGAAGAACATGAAGTACATCTTAGAACCGTACTAGAAAGACTTAGGGAAGAAAAGCTTTATGCTAAATTTAGTGATTGCGAATTTTAGTTGGAATAGGTATCCTTCTTAGGATATATGGTGAATAAGAATGGATTATCAATAGACCCTAAGAAGGTAAAGGTAGTAAGTGATTGGCTAAGACCAAGAACTATAACAGAAGTAAGGAGTTGTTTGAGATTAGCTGGGTACTACAGACGTTTCGTAGAAGGGTTCTCCGGGTTAGCAACTCTCTTGACTCAACTAATGAAGAAAAAGACCCAAATTCGTATAGAGTGATGAACGTGAGAATAGCTTCACGACATTGAAAGATAAGTTGATGACAACTCTAGTATTAGCCCTACTAAAGATGGGAGAAGAAATTTAAAGTATTTAGTGATACATCAAATCAAGGTTTGGGGTGTGTGTTTATGTAGAATGGGAGAGTCATTACATATGTCTCCCGTAAGCTAAAACAGTATGAGAAGAATTACCCTTATCCATGACCTAGAATTAGCTGTTGTGATCTTGGCATTGAAATTATGGAGACACTATCTTTATGGGGAGAAGTGTAAATATTTACAGACATAAAAGTTTAAAGTATTTATTTACCTAGAAAGAATTGAATATGAGACAAAGAAGGTGGCTAGAATTGATGAATGATTATGATGTGGAAATTCATTATCACCTTGGAAAAGCAAATGTGGTTATAGATGCTCTAAGCAGGAAGAAACACAAAAAATATTGCAGTATTAATCACATCCTAGAGGAAAATTACTAGAAGACATGGATAAGCTGAACTTAGAAGTGGTGACATAAGAAGTGGGAAATAGGTTGGCTACACTTAGTATCTAACCCAATCTTATCGATCAGATTAAAACTACATAAATGGAAAATCCTAAAATCTAGAAGATAAGGGACAAATTAGAATGGGGTGAAGCTATAGAATTTCTGTTAAACACTGAAGGAGTAGTTAAGTATGGTAATAGATGGTGTGTTCAAAATAATATAGAATTAAAGAAGAAGATCATAAAGGAAGCTCATTACTCAAGGTATATAGTATACCTAAGAAGCACTAAGATGTACAAGGATCTCAAGAACACTTACTGGTGGAAAAATATGAAATGAGAGATAGCAAAATATGTGTCTAAGTGTCTCACATGTCAACAAATAAAGATTGAGCACCAAAGACCAGTTGGTGAGTTACAATCTTTTCTGTGCCTAAATGGAAGTGGAAACATATAACTATGGATTTCGTCACTACACTCCTGAGAACCAAGGAAAAATTATGATTCAATTTGGGTGATAGTAGACAGATTAACTAAGTCCACCCATTTCTTGCCAATTAAGGTAAATTGCAAACTAGAAAAGTTTGCTTAAATGTATATTAGAGAGATTGTTAGATTACTTAGGGTACCGACTACTATTACATTTGATAGGGATACTCGATTTGCGAGCAAATTTTGGAAAAGTTTACATCAAGCCTTGGGAGCCAAAATCTAGTTTAGTATAACATTTCATCCCCAAATAGATGGGAAATTTGAGAGAACTATTCAAATTCTAGAAGATTTACTACGAGCTTGTACCTTTGATTAAGGAGGTAAACTGGAGTGATCATTAACTTTTAGTAGAATTTACTTATAACAATAGTTACCAGGCTACTATATAGATGGCTCCCTATGAAGCATTGTATGCAGGAAGTGCATATCTCCCTTACACTAGGATGAAGTGGGAGAAAGATAAATATTGCGGTAGAGATAGTACAAGAAATAGTAGATTAAGGTCAAAGTAATAAAGCAACAAATTCTATCGGCCTAGAGTCGCTAGAAACGTTATGCAGACAAACGGCGATGCCCTCTAGAATTTCAAGTTGAGGATACAGTCCTACTAAAGATATCTCTAATTAAAGGGTAATTAAGTTTGGATTGTGGGGTAAGTTGAATCTAAGATATGTGGGTCCATTTGAAATTCTAGAAATAGTTGGGATGATTGCATACAAGTTAACCTTATCGCTAAGTCTAGTCGAGATACATGATGTGTTTTATGTATTGGTGTTAAGAAATATGTACTAAACCTAAATTAAGTGGTATCCTTGGAACCCTTCATGGTATAGCCAGATTTATCCTCTATAGAGAGACCTGTGAGGATAGTGGATACAAAGGAACATTTTATTAAGAAGAAGAAGAATTCCTTATGTTAAAGTATAGTGGACAAATCAAACAGAATGAGAGGTGACATAGGAATTAGAAGAAGAAACGAAGAAAAAGCACCCAGAACTCTTCCCAATCCTAGGTAACTTTCGAGGACAAAAGTTTTAATAAGGAGGGGAAAATGTAATACACATTTTAAAAGTAAATTATTATAAGTACCATAAGTGGCAATGTCATAAATAAATAAGTGGACAAGGGGGTAAAAGTGTCTTTTCCTAGCTAGACTATAAAAGTGAAACTAACTTAAGGTTTCTCTTTTTTCACACTTTAACAATTTACAGTAGTATAGAGAGATAAAGGACAAAAGGACCCTACAGGAAAACATAAGGCGACTAAAGGTGAATCAAGTGGCTATCGAATGGGTAAGAATCATAATTAGTTAAACAAAGGTCCATTCTAATAATTGAAATAAAAAATCTCGAATTGACTTGGTTGTTCATTTGGATCGATTCAAAGGATGAGTTGAACAAGCGAGGAGTCAACCAAATTCAAGTTCCAAGTGCGAATACAAGCTAAGTGAGTATAATAGAACTAATTTTATGTTAGATATGGTAAATGTAATGAAAAGTTAGATTAAAAAGCATAGTAAGATTTAGGAGGAATTAGTATGGAAAAAATTAGGATTCGTAAAACATACCGAAATATACACGACCTCCTAACACAGTCGTTTTTACTCTTGTGTTTGAACATAAAAGACATACTGAAAGATACTCGGCCTCCCAACACGGTCTTATCACTGCTGTGTTGAATACAACAAATATACCGTGAGATACACAACTGGCCTACACGGTTGTATTTCGACTATGTTGAAACGAAGAGATATACGACATGTCTACACGATCGTGTTCTGACCGTATTGAACCTAAAACCCATCAAAAGATACATAACCTTTTGACACTGTCGTGTAATAACCATGTTGAGCTACATGGCCTCCAACATAGCCTTGTTAAGTGAAAAACAATTTCATTTTATATCTATTTAAAAACTCAAAATTTTAAAAACAAATTTTTCCCACAATTTAAGATAATTAGTAAGACCCTTAGAAAAACTTAAAAATTTTAAAGGGAGAAATTAAGAGAGTTATATTTTTTTTAGTTTTGTATTTAAAAAATTTTGTTTTGGGATGATTATAAAAGGGAAATTTCGACTTAATTTTAAAATTTCAAGAAAAAAACTTTGTTTTTGGGATTTAAAATTCCATTATTTTGTTTACCTTTGTTTTAATTGTGGGGTTGGAAATTAAAATTAGGGTAGCTTTTTAAAATTTAATTTTTTATTTTTTCCCTTTGTTTATTGTGTGTGATTACTAGGTAGCTATTTATTGAATTTTATGTAAAAAATGAAATGTTAAAGTGTTATTTTTAATTTTTGAATGGGATATGTTGCTTGGGGGCTTGGCTGAATTTAGGGGCCATAATGGGCAAATCCCCTTAAGGGCACCCACGATGCTCAGTATGCTACTTTGTCGTTAGTAAAAGCCATTTTCAAAATTATTTTGAGGTAGTTTAAAGGGTTAGTTTGGCTCGTATGGGGCAGTTCCCTTTAAAAGGTTAAAATTGGGGCCACGCGTTTTTTTCCCATTAGGACAAAAATTGTGTAAAAACCAAGGTCATGAGTACCCCTATGTGGTAAAATTCCCCCCTTAAGTTTTGGTGTTTTTAACCCGAAATGTGAATATGTTGTGGATAAATGTTGCAAAAAAATGAAATATGCTATTTTTTTATGGTGTGTTAGGTGAATAAGGGGTGGTACTCACGTTTTGAGTTTTAAAGGCCCCTCCCCTTATTTATTTATTTATTTATTTTAAAAATGGAAGCAGAATGTTTAAGCAATTAGAGTTTGATGAGAATAGGAACCAAATGAGACATTACATAGTTTGAGAGGGGCAAGATAACATTATTATTATGTGGAGGAAGAGTATTTGTGATTTAAAAAGTTTTATTATTTAAATTGAAATTATGGAGATAATTATTAACTTAAGATTTTTTTTGTTATTAAATAATGAATGAATCATCTGAGGGTCATTTATTTTATTGAAGTTTTTTGTAGATGATGGTTAATAAAAATTTTAAACGCGTTAAAGTATTATGGAGTTTTTGAGCTTTAAGGGGTTTTTGGGTTTGTAATAAGTGACATATGGTGGGCTTGATGCCCCTTTTGGTTTTTTGAAGCGTTAAAATAAGCATTCAAACCCAAAATGGCTTTCAAAGGAAATTTCAAATTTGGGGTTTTCCCAAAGAAGTGCGACAATACTAAAGCTACTTAGTTCGCAAATAGGAAAAAATAAATAATCCTTTAAAAGATTACTTTCCTTCCCCCACATTATGTAGTAGTGATAGTCTTTAACAAAAACTTAAATGCCTTGTGCAAAAGCATGCATGTTTTAAAATTTCAACCCTTTTAATTAGTTGTTTAAGGGGGGGATCAAAAATAAAATTTCTTTTTATAAAGTTATCAATAACCAAGAAATTTTGAATAATAATAAAAATTTTTTCACTAACCTTTTTCCCTCAAAACCCCTTTTTGATGACTCAAGCCATAAAACATCAAAATATCCAATAACCCAAAGAGGGAAAAAAGAAAACAACTAAGTACTTAACGGGGGTAATTCATCACAAAAATCAATCATGTTCCCCAAATTTAAATTTTTCACCAATTTTCTTCCAATCTCTCACGTTATATTTTACAATCAGGTTGGGACCTTTGTATATAAAAGGGGCGGGAAAGTTTAGATTCCCGATCGGGGTGGGTGGGGAAAAATTTGCATCGTTCAAAAGTTATAAAATATACCAACAGGAGGAAAAAAGGGGAAAAACATTCAGGGCGGGGTTTTAACTTATTGTCCGGGAAAGGGGAAGGATGTTCGAAGGAAAAACGGGGGATGTGTGAATACACAAAGGGGGTTTTTGGAAACGGAAAAGGTTTAAAGTTTGCCCCCTCCAATTAAAATCCCCAGGGGGGTTTTTAAAGTGTTTTGAGATTTGCAAAGTAGTAATTCCCAAATCCAGGAATTTGTAAAAAATTTAAAAATTTACACGTGTTCAACGGGTGGGCCCCTTTTGGAACTTGTGAGTGTTTTTGGGGCATGGTTTAAAAACTTTGTCCAGAAGGGCTTACCCCAAATTCCCCGGGTTTTGGGGTAGTTTTTTTGCTAGGGTAATTAAATTTTTTTATAAAGTTGATTTTTCAGTGGGGTACATTTTTCCCCTGAATAAAGCCAAAGGGAGGTATATTTTTTTGAAAAAAAAAACCCGATGTTATAGTTTAGGCGTTTTCTTATTAGAGACAGTTAGCAACTGAAGAATTCGCCATTATATACCAAGACAATATCTTAATCCTTTTTTCTTATGTAAGATCTATGTGTTATCTAATCCAATTTTATTTTTCCCAAATTTCAATTTGTTTTGCACTGGAAAATGTGCTGAATTATTGAAACAATTACCAGGCCCATGGCTATTAGGGAGCGAAGCAAACCCATAGATATGGTGGATGAAGCCTTAACCGAAACTTCCAAGAAGCTGGAAGTCATGAAATATATCCAAATTGGCTTACTATGTTTTGAAGATCATGCTGGGGTTAGGCTTGATATGTGTGATGTAGTTCTCTGCTAAGTGGAGAATCAAAACTTCCAGAAACAAAGCAACCTACATTTACTTTTCAAGGCTTCTCGGATTTTTCAGCCTCGACAAGAGAGCATATGGTCTATAAACGAATTTACAACTTCCCTTTATTGAAGTCGATAATATAATTAGTTTTGTTAGCAAATATCATAAGGGCCAAATCGTTTTAAGTGGTACAGGAGCTAATCATCAATGTGGCATTGGGCAATAGGGTTTTATTTCCCGTTGTACCTGAACTCTTAATTGTCACGAGGACTATGAAAGAATCATCTAGCGAAATTCCCCGCTGATCCTGGGGGGAATTTGTGTGTGGATTGCTTGGTAACGGGGTGTGGACAAATATAAATTGAAAAATTTGG
The DNA here is from genome assembly GCA_037954665.1 of Laguncularia racemosa. Lineage (NCBI taxonomy): Eukaryota > Viridiplantae > Streptophyta > Magnoliopsida > Myrtales > Combretaceae > Laguncularia > Laguncularia racemosa. The sequence goes on from JBBMOL010001216.1 coordinate 19,576, forward strand.
AGTTTTATATAAACATTTATGAATATTTTAACTAATATGGGGGTGATATGTCAAAATTTCAATTTTTTTTTTGCTGACCATTAAGCATTCTACGTGGCAAATCATTTTTTCGTTGCATGTACTGCCATACCTTTTTACTGAGGAGAAAAAAATAAACTTAAAGTTTGATTTCACTATTTTATCTTCATTGACAAGCCAAGGTGGAGATCTACAGTTTCCAAAGACTTTATCAGGTTTCCTTGCATTCTGCCTAAAAGTAAAGAAGCATAACTAAAAAGATTGAGCGGACCGAATTAGTGCCTTGATAGCAAAGATGTTTTTTAAGACAAACTAATCCTCGACGAGAGCTACGATCTGGATGTTCTATAGCAGGCATGAGATCCTTAAGGCAACATCCCAAAGGAGCAGATAAATTTTGTTGTTGGGAAAAAGATAAAGGAGAAAATATGTTTATTCATGTTCATTCTGCTGTTCACCCTTGTATATTAAATACAAGAATGCCATGACCAAAGTTTACTTGCACTCCCAAAAAACAGCAACAATTTTTATCTGGATATTACCGGATAACAACCTAAAGCTAATCTAATATGTTATTGAAAAAAACACCATAAAAAATAAAAAAAAATACATGGAAAAAAATACAACTAGGAACCTGTGGACACATCTAAACAACCTAACACGGGATTCATTTAGATTTTCTACAGTAGTCTTCTCCACCGCCCTTTTCGTTTATACAGTGGATTATAAATGTGAGAACCTAGTTCAAATTATCAATACGTGAATAGACCTTTTGCATTGGTCCAAAAGATAATATGAAGACTAGACTTTTGTAAGCTTAGTCCAAAGTTATACGTCCCGCAATTTTTTTTTTTAGCCAAAAAAGCCCGGCAATTTAAATACACCCTATTTGAAGAAGCGTGTTGCAAATATGTCAAATTTTTTGTGGGAAATTTCATTCAAATTTTTTTGACTGATGAGGCAGTAACTGGAAACTTTGTATTCAAATTATTACTGTGTGTTATTGTATTATGTATAGTGTAGGGGTATATTAATTAGTCTTTTCACATGTGTATTTGGGTTATGAACTATTTATACCCTGGACATTACATTATGTCAATATAAATACACCACCTTTCATGTTTACAGTTTACGTTCATGATATCGAAGCCAACAAGGGAAAATCAAATTATTTTTTAATTTCTTGTTGTTGTCAACAAGAATTTTTCAATCTGCTTCTGTCCATCAGAAAATTTCCCTTGCCGATGGCCAAAATAGCGTTGGCCTCTGTCACTCTCATCATCTCCGGCAAGCCCTCCATCATGGCAACAACAGCAGTCACATCGCAATCTCTCTCGTCTACCACCTTGCCGAACCAGTGTCATTAACCCAGCCCAAATCACAAACCCCAAACCCTCTTACTCACATCACACCACCCATCATTGCTTGCCACTCCACTCTCTTCCCTAACCATCCACCCTAACCGAATCGATTTTTGCTCTCCCACTAACACTTGTCTCCTCTCAACTTGTCTTCTTCAACTCGTTAGCTACTACACACTCACAATACTCAAACCACCGTCAGCCCTTCCCCCTCAATCTCTCAACCTCTTACCTTCCGTGAATGCTATCGTCGGTGCCCCCTCCTCTAATGGCAATCTACACTGTTTCTGTCCTCTAATCTCACTCCACCACATTCATCAATGCACCAAACACTGACACGTTCTCTTCTAACCCCCCACCATCAATGTTACCACTATTTGGGGCCGATCGAACTATCTATAGATAATTATCAATTGTGGGTCTCTCTCATGGCATCCTTTTAATCTCCAATGTTCTTTTCGTTATGTTGATGGCACAATTTTTGCATCGCCTTCCACTACCCCTACCACACCTGCAGGGGGCTCTGCTTCCTAACCCAGCCTACACCACTTGGCTTCGAGTAAATCATTCGGTCCAAGCTGCTTTGCTTGCTAGCACCTCCATTGATATTTTATGGAAATCCATGATTTCTTGCTGCGCATGATATTTGGACTACCCTTCGTCAAAGATTTCTTGAAAATTCCATGGAAAGGGAAATAGACTTAAACAGTGACTCCTTTCCATCAAGTCAACAACACCACCATCACCGAATATCTTCGTGAACTCAAATCAGTCGCTGAACAGCTAGCCTCTATTGGTGACCTCTCACTTTGTGAACCTCATCACGTATGCTTTCCACGGCCTCTTACGAGATTATGATGCCTTGGTTGTCACTTCTCATAGGGTATTCAAGTCGTGACAACCTATCACAATTGCTCGATCTCTTTCTACGCAATCCTAAACGCCCCAAATGAATATAAAACAACATGTTAAATCGTAATAAAATTTAAATAACGAATACTTTTAGTATTCTTCATCTTAAATAAAAAACCCATTCCAATTTAACGAAAACAATTATACATGTCTCAAAACAATACCAAATTTAGGTCCCAGACAAAATAAATATAACTAAAATTCCTCGAGATCACATTAAATATTTTCAAATCTTCAAGTCTTTGAGTTTATCAAGTTATATAAGATATTCTCACTATCTCTTTATCTAGCCTCGGTTCCTAGAGTTTTGCGATGATTGTACATACCTTGTTATGATATTCCCTTAAGGAAATTGAAATAATCGCATCCTGCAAGGCAAATCTGTAGAATGATGAACTAATAGCTCAGTGAGTTGGGAGTGTAATATCTTAATACAAATCTACACGGACAAACAATTTCAAACGATTTTTCCCAAATCATATGCTATATATGGGCAATCATATAAAAGTAACATTACACGCGGTCTTTTGTTTACTAGCATGAAATCTAAGGTTATGCTTCTCTTAACCTTAGGTTAAGGTTTTTAGATCATATAATTAGTGGTCGGGTCTTAAAATTAATTAATTATTCTTATCTCTTTATTAGATATTGACTTTTAAATTGTTAATATTATATGCTTAAGTGTTACTTACATACAGAGCAATAAATACCCTCAAAGATAGACCAAACTCAAAACTATCAAAGCACGATAATTTCTTAATCACTTAGTTCTTACTTGGTAAACAGTAATCCTCCATTTACTTTTGATGTAATCTCTAGTAGTGATGACCCTTTTATGTGTAATATCCGGCAAAGCATATAAATTTTTATTTAAGTTTTTAATAATTTTGATTATTGTTTTTAGGTGATCATGTAGGGTTCAATCACATCAAAGGTAGACAAGAATCACAATTATTTTAATTACAATCCAAAACAACCTCATAATATCCTAAAAGATCAATCACTAAATATTAGATTCTATCTAAAGTCACATATATCAACATTCATTCCTTTTTTTGATTTAAATCACAAATTTACAACTTATATATAATATAATAATACATCTATATATTTGTATTATTATTTTCATGTACCCCCTCTTGGTACCAAATTTTCTCTTCTCGGCTGCTTACAAAACAATATATAAATATATTTTTATAATATGCCGTTGTCCCTTTCTTTCCTCAACTCATGGAATTCTTCTCGCTGAAACTCTCATCCCCACTTAACCTTCTTTGTTTGTTTGTTTGTTTTTTTTTTTTACCAGGGCTCTCTCTTCCCCCTTGAAATCTCTCTTCTCTCACTGGACCCTTTACTCATTTGACTCTCTTCTCTCGCTGGACTCTTTTCCTCTTTTTTGGGCATTCTTTTTCCTCTCGCTGGAATTCACACAGCTTTCCACCGGTTTGCCCTTCCAGCATGCTCAGAATATTTCCCGCATGTACACTCATGATTAGACATTTGACACACCCACCCTATCCCATTCACACACACCAATCCAAAACACATGCACACGCATACACAAACCAGTGCACACTCCCTTATCAACCAGCACTCATGCCTCCCTTAGATCACACATTCACATGCAACATACCAATAAATGCGCTAATACCAACACATGTATACATACACGCACATACACCAACACCCACGTTTTGCAGCACACCACTAGGACACATTAACTCAGCCTCCACACATACAGCATGCACTCTCCACTATAATTATATGTACTCACATACAGTTCTAATACACACACATACTACACAAAATTATCCACAACGGTAAATGATAACACAAATAGTTGTAGTAGCCATATCTCTCCTTTAATCCACACGATAGTAGATATATATATATATATATTTACATACAAAACATCATATCATATACAGTAACAATATATTACGGAGTCTTACTTTCTCATTTCTAATTATTCATAGTAATTTTTGGATAAATTTGTGAAGAAATTGTTTTCTCCTAAAAACAGGAGAAAAATACACTATTACATGCTATTCACAATTTAAAGATCATTCTATCTAGTGTATTCCTAACTATTTTAATTATTTTTTAAGCTAAATTCTATTTTTATATATATATTAAAATTATATTTAAATTTCAAAAATAAAACATTTCCTGCATAAAACTAGTCTAGTTTCATAGAGCTCACCTCAAAAAATCGCGTTGGTGGTCCTGTTTGTGATTTAAGTTCATATGTGGAAGTTACATTTTTTTCTTTGTGTTTCCCTTTTCTCCCTTCTTTTCCCTATTTCATCTCGGCTCTCTTTCTCTCGTTATTATCTCTTTTTTTCCCTATCCTTGTTTTTTTTACTTTTGAATGTTGGAGGCTTCTAGAGTTTCAGGGGGGTCAAAGTATATATATATGACTTTTTTATTTTTCAAGTATGTTTGTCGTGAAATGGTAATTTATATAAATTTGTAACTTTAGTATTTTATTATGAAATTTTACGACTAAGCTAATTAAATTTTTCTAAGCATGAATATCTACTTATAATTTTTATTTGATAGTACTAAATCTATGAATTTAATTTATTTTAATTTTTATTCAAAAATTTTTCCGAATTTGCTTTCCATGTGATTTTTTTCTTTTAATATAAATTTATGCAGAGTATATTCAAAACTTTTAGTAGACCTTTTAACTATTTTGATTTTATACGTATTTAAATTTTTGCAGACTTTATATTCTACCCCCTTTAAAATTTTTGCCCTCAAAACTTTAAAGCGTACTTGGATCTCCAAATAGTTGGGGGTACTTCTTTTTCATCTTGTCTTCCTTCTCCGGGAAATAGCTTCTCATTTGGAGTGTTGATTCCATTATACCTTGATGTATCTAATAGTCTTGTTTTGCAATTCTTAAGCATAAGTGTCAAGAACTTGGATAGAATGTTCTTGATATGTTAGATTTGGCTAATCATCAAGATATCCATCTCAATTGCTCTATTGGGATCTAAGATGTGCTTTCAAAGCAATGACATATGGAAGACATTGTGGGTTCCAAGTAATTAAGGGGATAGAGCTAGTTAGTTGGCTACTTCTCTAACCTTTTCTAAATTCTCGTGCGACCCAACTATCTAAGACTTAATTTCCTTTTGTTCCAAAACTTCTTGTCCCTTTGATTAGTGTGACCTTTAGATAAATGTATTCCCTTGGGAGAAGCTCAATCTTTCTTCTCTTTAAATCTGCTCGGCTTCTTCTAGCGATCTTGCATTTCCTTCATTCTTTAGTTGATGGTGGCAACCTTATCTATCATTTCTTGTAACAAGTTTAACCTAATTGTACTTCATTCAATTCTGTCGCAATATAATGGAGATCTAGACTTTCTTCCATATAGGGCTTCATAAGGGGCCATCTTAATTGACGAGTGATAGCTATTGTTGTAAGCGAACTCAGGCAATGGTAAGTGTCAATCTTAATTTTCTTTGAAATCAAAAGCACACGCCTTTTACTATCCTCCAATGTCTGGATAGTTCACTCAAATTGACTTTCTATTTGGGGAGATATGCTGTGCTAAATTGCTACTTTGTTCCCAAAGCTTGTTGTAGACTTCTCCAAAATTTCAATACAAATCATGGATCTCAATCAGGTACTATACTGTATGGCACTCTATGGAGTTTTTACAATTTCTTGAAGATAGATCTCGAACAATTTATTCAAGGAGTAGGTCATATTAATGGGTAAGAAATGAGTAGATTTAGTCAGACGATCTAAATTTACCCATATGGCTTTGTATCTGCCCTTGTCCTTAGTAGAGCTGTAATGAAATCCATGGTCATTACCCCCACTACCATTTTTGGAAAAGCTATGGCTATAGTAGTCCCCTAGGTTTTTGTATTCAACTTTGAGTTGTCGGCAGACAAAACACTGAGAGACGAATCATGCTACATCTCACTTTATGCCTTCCCACCAATAGCCCTTCTTGAGTTCTTGATATATCTTTGTTCCCCCTAGGTGTATTGTGTATCTAGAATTGTGGGCTTCATCTAAAATATCATTTTTCAATTTTATATCTTTAGGTACGCATGATCTACCTTATAAATTTAAGAATCCATCTTGATCTACTTCAAAGTCAATATTGGTGCCTTGCTTTAGTTTATTTTAAAGGTCTGTTATCTTTGGATCATTGAGCTACATCTCTTTTTTTCTATCCAGGAGAGTAGGCCATACTTCCATACTTGCTATTTTGGGCTTCCTTCTTGTGCTTTAGGAATTCAATCCTCAATTTCTTGAATTCCTATATCAACTGCTATTGTTCGGTTAATAGCGCTGCTACTTGGTTGGATTCTTTTGACTTAGGCATCAACTATGGCATTGGCTTTCCCTAGATGTAGTTGATACTAAGATCGTAGTCTTTGATGAGCTCGAGCCATTTTCTTTATAGCATGTTGGCTCCTTTTAAGTAAATAAATACTTCAAGCTTTTGTGATCCATGTATAATTTCGCATTTCTACCTATCTAGGTAATGTCCCCATATCTTCAGGGCAAATACAATTGTAGCTAGTTCTTAGATCATGAGTAGGGTAATTCCTCTTGTGTAATTTTAATGTCTTGAAGGTAAGCCATGTCTTTCTTGTTTTACATTAGAATGCATCCTAATTTTTTTTTGTGAGGCTATTATAGATACAAAAAGGTTCCTTAAGTTAGGTAAAGTCAAAAGAGGAGTTGAGATAAATTTCATTGCTTCAACTCTTGAAAGCTTCTTTCACGGTCATCATCTCACTTGAACTCTATGTTTTTTTGAGTTAGTCTAGTTAACAGCTTGAGATTTGGAAAAAGTTCTTCGCGAATCTTCTGTTGTATCCAGCTAACCCCCAGAAAATTGTCACTTCTGTAATCATAGTGGGTTGTTTCTAGTCAACTATGGCTTCTATTCTGGTTGGATCTACCATCATGTCTTTTCTTGATAAATATGTCCCAAGAATGCCACTTGACTTTATCCCAAAAATCACACTTGGGGCAATTTTGCATATAATTTATGTTCCTTTAATAGTCTTAGGGCAATCTTCAAGTATTCTTAGTGCTCTAGTGGGGGCTTAGAATAAATTAAGATGTCTTTTGATGAAAGCACTATGAATTTATCCATGAACAGCTTAAATTTATCCTATTCATGAGGTCCATGAATGTAGCTAAAGTATTTGTTAACCTGAATGGCATTACTAAAAATTCATAATGACCTTATCGTGTTCGAAAGGCAGTCTTAGGTGGATCTTTTAACTTGATCTTCAACTGATGGTATCCAGATTGCAAATCTAAATTTTAGAGAAATACTTGCTCCTTGCAATTGATCGAACAGATCATCAATTTTTGGCAATGGATATTTGTTTTTGATGGTCACCTTGATAAATCTCAATAAACGATGCTAGCCAATAGATCCATCCTTCTTTTTGATGAATATCATTAGAGCTCCCCAAGGTGATACACTTAGGCAAATGAGTCCCTTCTTGATAATTATTGCAATTGCTTTTTTCAATTCTTTCAACTCAATTGGGGTCATTCGATAGGTGTTTTTGAGATTGGTTCTATACCAGGTTTTATTTTAATGGTAAAATCCATTTCTCTCGAGGGTGGTAGTCTTGGTAGCTCTTCGGGAAACACCTCAAGAAATTTGTCAATAATAAATTTTTGCCCCCAAATCTCAGTGATTCTTTCTTTGTCTCTACTATTACTTACTAGACATATCCCTCTAATTTTGAAGGTATTCTCCTCTTTCTTGCAATACGTTAGAAAAAGTTTTTGGATTTTCCTTGCTTGCCCACGATATACCATAGTCCCCACTGTTGGCTTGCTAAACTGCATTTATTCTTGCAATCTACGTTGGCACAGTGCTTCAATAACTAATCCTTTCCTAAAATCACTTTGTACCTCTTATGAATAAAATGATTAAATTCGCAACATGTTCTTCCTTGTATTTCAATTGGGCATTCTTTCACAATCTCCTTGGTAATGGCTTTTTCCCCTATAAGAGTGCTAATCTTTAAGATCTACGGAGAGGTTTGAACTTCCACCTTTCATCGTTGAGTTTACAATCGAAAATTATAAAAGAATGTGTTGCTCCTGTGTTGAAGAGAACAAAATTTGGTTGGTAGCAATTAAAAATGGATCCTATTAATTGCATAGTACTCGATTATTTATAATTTTTACCTACTTAGGTCTTTTAAGAGTAAGTCTTTTATACTTCTTAACTTTTCTAATTATTTCTTCTACTTAAGTTTCATATGCAAGATATCGCATATAGGTAAGTTGAATGTTGATGTACCTATTACGACATCTCCTTCCTCCATATATTCAGTAGTTGCTAAATTAATACCCTAGTATTGTCCAGGCTCTTCATTCACCCATTCTCTTGATTTGTCCCCCTATAGCAAATACTTGAACATTTGTGGCTTGGGTGTTGGCTCTTTGTGCTCTTTACTTGACTAGTTAATTGGTTTGGCCTTCTAATCGTAGTTGTAGGTATTTTAACCTTCACCCAAGTCCTGGTGTCTTTTAAAGGGGATACATTAGCCATATGCCCTAGTTGCCACACAAAAAACATATTGTAAAAATTCCTCCGCTGAGTCTGGGGCCTTATAAATCTTTTCGATCCACAATGGAAACACTTCCCCATTAAGTATGGGCACTTTCCAGGATATTGTTTTTTCTTGCATTTCCAACAAACTATTGTTATAGGTTTTAAACTTGGGAGAGATGACAAATTGGTTTATTACTTGGTGCCCTCATAGTTAACATAGGCCTCTTTCCCCTATCACTTGGAGTTAGCTAAAATAGTGGTCTCTTGGTTAGAACAAGCATCCTTGCACTTGGTCAAAACTTGAGCTTTTCATTTCTTCCACTCTTAGCTTTGTTTGCTCTAAAGCTCGGGGTTTATTTACCATTTAAATATTTTTTGGGGCTCAAACTCCATAATTTGTTCTTGTGTCTCTATAACCAATTCATTCATGAATAGTTGTCGCTTCAATGCATCTAAATCTTTGTAAATATTGGGAGCAAACTATAACAATCAATTGGAATTCATTCTCATATTGATAAACCTTTTTATATCTTTCTTTAGTAGGAACATTTTCCCCCTTAGCTGTGTCCTGGCACTCTCTAGGAAGTATTCTCGAAAAAATTCCCCTTGGAATGTTTTCCCATGAGATTTGTTGAAGTAAAGCCCTTTGTTTAGCATCCCACCATGTCTTGGCTCTCATTTTTTAAAATATGATGCATAAAGCCACTTTTTGGTTGTTTTCCACTTCATAAGCTACGAATGACCTTTTTAATTGTGCCATCCACTCTTTGGCTTCCTCTAGTTTCCCATACATCCCATTAAAGTACCTATTGATCGGATGAAATCTAGAAATATGCTCCTTTGAATCCGCTAACTCCTCTTTAGTCATATCTTCGTTGACCTTCTATATAAGGTGCATAAGCAGTTGAAATTAGTGGAGGTGGTGGTGGCACCTGTGGTTATTGAGGGTGGTTATAGGTAGTACTAGTTGTGGTTGAGGTGGTAGAGGAACTAATTGTGGTAGGGTTGACTCCTTGGCATTAGATGTTAGATTAGGGAGGGGTTATTGTTGGGTTGGCTGTTGAACTGTTACTTCCAATCTTAACATACGTTCCTCCCTACTTCCTTCCACCAGAAGGGGCTTGAGTTGCACTTCTTTGTCTTAACCTAGTTACCTTACCTGACATCCTAGGTTAGATCTTTGGATTTTCTTACAAACAAAGGTGGAGTTCCTACTTGCAAAGTTTCATCTGCATCTTTATACTTAGTGGATGTTGTCACTTTTGGTCCTCTATTGGTATTGATAAGATCACATATACTTATATTTCTTTTGGGGTTTATATTAAATTTATTTCAATATTATAATGTAAACACCCCATTTTTCCCTTAGGAGTCAATAATTTTCAATAAAACGATTTTCAATTTTTCCAAATTTTTTCCAATTTTTCCTAATTTTGCATAAAATAATAAAAATGTTAAAAAATAAAATAAAAATAAAAAGGAAAAACACTTAAATTTTAAAAAATGATTTTGGAAATGCAATAATAATAATAAAAAATTTTTTAAAAATTTTTAAAATTTTCAAAAAAACAAAAAATTAAAAAAATCGCATTGCATAATCAATTTCGAAATTAAAAAATCAGGAAAGTGGGCTAGTCAGTTGCCCGGACCATGGCTAAGCACGCCAGGGGGGGCTCGGTCGAAAGTTGAATCGCGGGGAAGCATTTTCCCCCGCGTTTTGAAATTTTTTTGATTACCAGGACACGGGAGCATCTGATTGGCTGGAAGAAACACACGCGCCGGGCGGGATCATCTCCTACCCGAGCCCGAGATCGCCACGAAAAAAAAAATTCAAATTTCGGCCGTTTTGTTCGTTTGTTTTGCACAAAACCCAAAAATCTTTAAAAAAATAAAATAAACATTTTCAATTAAAACAAATCGCAACAAAATCGTTAAATGGGAAAAACGGGGGTTTGGGTTTTTTAACCAAAATCCATCAGCTTCAATCGGAGGGAAACCCAGCTTTTCCAGTTTTTCAAACCCTATAAATAGAGGGGGAGATGAGGAACGGACCCAAAATCAGAATCGCGCGCGAGAGAGAAAAAATGTAGTCGGAGGAAATCCAAGTTTGGGGACCACCCATTGGTTGAGTGCCCCAAAGGGGAAAGTTCTGGGGTAAGCCCCCACCACCATCGGGTTCAGCACCCTCAAGAAGCTAGGATTGACCTTCCCCCGCCCAAATATCGCCAACTCGTGAACGGCCAAAAACCCCTGCCGTGTCCCCACCCTCCGACCCGACCCGATTTAACCCATCCGACCCCACCCAACCGACCCCCGCACTGACCCCGGGTCCCCGGTAATCGGATTTTCCAGATTTTTTTTTTATTTTATTTTTTTATTTATTTTGTTTTTTTTTTTCTAAATTCATTATTTTTTATTATTGTTTTTTTTTTTTGGGGGTTTTTCTTTTTTTAGTTATTAATTTTTTATTTGTTTTCTATTTTCAATAAATAGGAAAAAGTGAATTAGGTTTTTTAGGATTTAATAATGTAAAATAATAAAATAATAAAAAAAAATAAAAAAATAATAAAATAAAAAAAAAAAATATTAGGAAAATAATAATGAAATTTTTTGATTTCAAAAAAGATAAAAAAAACTTGGATAAAAAATTTTAACAAAAATCAAAAAACAAAAAAATCATAAAAAAAAATTAAAAAATTAAAAAATTTTGAAAAAAAAAAATAAGTTTTAGCACTTTAAAAAAAAATTTCTCAAATAAACAAATTTATGTTTTCCCTAAAAATCATTTTCAAAAACAAAACAAAGCTTAGGCTTAAAATTTTTTTTTTTTTAAAAAAAAAAACCTAAAAAGTTAAAACATAAATCAAAAAAAAATTCAAAAAAAAATTCACTAACAAATTTAGGTTTTCAAAAACGAACTACACTTGTTTATCCTGAGTAGCAGGGACGTAGGTACCCCTTTGGGTCAACCCCAAAATGAATGAAAAAAAACCCTTTTTTTGAATAAATTCAAAAACATAATAAAAAGTAACAAAACACAATGAAAAACATTCTAAAGAGAACAATTTTAAGAGATTGGTGGTAACCAAAAGGTTTTAATAGGTTACCCCCGGGACTTAAAACTCGGGTTTTTTCCCTTTTTTCCACCAAAACGAGAAGAGGAAATAACACATAGTTTCCAAATTAAGACTAATCCGCCCCTTTTTGTCTTAATTAAATTTTTCCCAAAATAGTTGGGTTGGCGACCCCAAAAAAATCAAAAAAATTCCTAACTCAATCGGATCTAGATTAGATGAGCATAGGGTCAGTTTAGATGGGATTGGAAGGGAAATTCAAAATTAACTTGAAAAAAGAAAATTAAAAAAATGGTACTTAATGGCGTTTATGTGAAATTTCAGGTTTTGAGGACCAAAAAGAAAATACAAGTTAATTGGAAGTTTTCAAAAAATTTAGGGGAAATTTGGGGGAAGGACTGCCGCCTTACAAATTATGGATGTCTACACAAAAAATCCCCCAAAACCTTATCATGATTGATTTTGTGATCAATTCCCATCAGTTTAGCCTTATCCTCCCCCTCTTTAGATCTATAAATAGCCCCCTTACGTGACCTTGGGATCTTTTGTCTTTAGGATTTTATTTTCTCTTTAATTTTTTTTTCATGTTTTTCCCAAAATTTTGTTTGAAGAAAAAAAAGGTTTCATTGTTGAAGGTTGCATTCAATTGAAGAATTCTAGGAGTCATTTGGAAAAAGAATTTCAAAACAAACTCTTGAAGATTATAGCAATTGTTTCATTTTTTTTATTTTTTTTTTATCCAAATTTTTTGGGGTTTATTTTATTATTCAATATAAATTCCTTTTGCACCTATTCATTTAAATTGTTTTATGTAAATCCACACCATAACTTTTAAATACCCTGGGGGAAACTGATGAAGCCATAATCATCTAAACGATCATTGTATTCATGATAGAACAATAGATATGGGGGAATTTTATATGAAATTTTACTATGAATTGTATTTTGTAATTAAAATCAAGATAGAAATTTAAAGGGAATCAAAAGAGAAATTTAGGATTTATTGGGATTCCAAGTAAGATTTAATAATTAATGCGGAGCGGTTTTATTGAATTTTATTAGAGACTGACCTAAGTTTTTTCATAAATATTGTTTTTTAATTTTTTCACAAAGGGATTGGGAAAAATTATTTTAAAGATATCAGGAAATTATAAAATTTGGGGGAAATTTATGATCGAAAAATTAGAATCGTCCATTTTTTTTTAATTAGCGGGAGCTTTTAAAATTAATTGGGGTTTTATAAACTTTAAAACTTGACAAATAAGGTTTTGAAATTTTTTGTGAAAATCCATATAACTATAATTTTTTAAACATAAGGAATATGATTAGTAAAAATTGGGGGGATTCTATTTTCCCCCATCCATTTATCCTTTTTAAACAAAATTTTCCCTTTTTACACTTTGTATAATTCTTTTCAATTTTATTCTCTAAAAATTGATTGCCTAAAAAATATAAAAAATTGATTTTAAGTCTTTTACTTAATCAACTTCGGGGTTTGACACTCTTCTCTTACATTTGTTGATTCGACCCGTAACTTATCGATATTTATTCCGTTTTTTTAAATCTTTTTTTTTCTGGATTAAGTTTTGGTGCCGTTGCGGGGTTTTGTTTAAATATTAACCATCTCAGACTTATTGTTAATTTAGGCGAAAATTTTTTTTTTTTTTCATTGCGTGCGTTTCCTGTTCTCTTGAAGGGTTTTTATTGCAAGAGTAGAATGTTTAAATTTTCCCAAATTAATCTTGAGATAGAACACACCTTACACAACTTGAAGAGACAAAAAAGAAGGAAAAAAATTACGGGAGATGAAACAACAATCGGATTCAGGGTGCTAGTAGAGCATTGGGAATATACGGTACCTATTTTTCAGGCCGAAATCAAAGCCCTAACCCAAGTAACCTTTTGAGTTAAAACCAACCTCGTTAATGGTCAATCAAATCAATTTGGAGGATATCAAAATGAAAGTCCTGATGAGCAATTGCAGTATTTCTACAAATTATAAAATAGGAAAAGAATAATTATCTGATGATGAAATTTAGGTTACAACTTTTTCCATTTCATTAGAAAAAAAGCTAGGGTTGGGTATAATTCACACCAAAAAACTCTTAACCATTGGGCTGATCCTCATCAAAAATTTTTTTAAGGAGTTTTTTTCCCCCAACTAAAACTGCTGGGTTTAAAGGGAAATGACATCACAAATTTACTAAGTTTGTGGCGAATCCTTTATGAACATGGGAAAGATTCAAGGAGGCAATAAAAAATCCCCCCTCAAGATTACCAGATAACTCCTTATTGAGATTTTCTATCTTAGTTTAGTTTAGACATTGGGGTCTTTGGTAAGTGGGTGGTGCATAATGGGTAAGCGTATGATGAGGTTATGCTTTGATTGATGAAATGGCCTTAGTGCACATAACGGGCAACATAAAGAGGTAAGCTATAGGGCATCTTCAAGACATGGAATTTTAACAGCTAATTTTAGCTCTATGCCCGTTAAGTAAATCACCTCTGCCCCTCTTTTAATTTTAATAAAATTTTTTGTTGGAGTTTGCCGGGACCCACTTAATCTTGAGTGCCCATTGGAAACTTTTTCCCCCTCATTCATGGAGAGCAAGTAAATTTGTAACAATTTAAAAGGGGTAATAAAGGGACCTTATTCAAACCCCTACATCCAAGGGCTAACCCATCCAAATTCTCTAGAAAATGATAAAAAACGCATTAAACCACCTGGTTTCAAAGAAAGGTCCTAATATAATACCCATATCAAAAAAATTTCCCAATCATAATACCTTTCTCAACAAGTCGTCAAAAAATGGAAGAACTCATGATAAGTTATATGCAAAGACGAACAAAATTGAAAAATCATAAACTAATTAGGAATCTTAAAAAATCAGCTTAGTCAGAGTCTCAACAATTGGTAATGCCCAAATTTGGGTCTTTACATGAAATATGAAAACCTAAGGGTGTAAAGCTATTATCTAAGAAGGGTAAGGAATTGTTGATAAGAAAATTTAGGGAAAAAAAGGATAACCCAAAGAAAGATAAAGGGAAAAAAAAGGAAAGGGAAACCCAAAATAAAAATTTACCAAAGGGGAAATCCACTTCCTCCTGTTCCTTTTCCCAAAAGGTAAGCAATAACAAATTGATTTACAAATTTTCTAAATTTTTAGAATCTTTAAAAAAATTTCAAATTAAATTCCTTTTGCAAAGGGATTCAACAAAAACCTTCATTGCTAGATTTTGAAGGATTTGCTCACCAAGAAAAGAAAGATAGATGGGAATGAACCTGAATGCTTACAGGAGAAGTTCTATGATCCTATAGAAGAATTTATCCAATCTCCCAAAAAAATAAAAAAGATAGGGAAGTTTTTATGTTTTTTTTTCCCTTTCACTATTGGAATTTTTATTTTTTATAAAATCCTTATAGATTTTGGGCAAGTATAACTTTAAACCTCTATCCATTTAAAAAAAAAAAGGACTTGGAGAATGTAAAGGTCGCTGTCACCCCCAACTTTCGATAAAAGGGCAAGTACCCAAAAGGGGATAGTGGAGAATCTTTAAAAAAAGGGATAAATTCATCTTTCCAATTGACTCTATTCATGGAAAGGAAAAAGATAGAGAATACCCCTGTTTAGAAGACCATTCCTTGCAACGGAAGGCATTGATAGATTTGGAACAGTAAGAACCTTGAGAGTTTTTGGATGAAAAAAGTTACTTTTAAAAGTTTATGAACCATTAGGAAATTTTTGATTGTAAATCTTGTTACATGTTGATGTTATTGAAGAAGTTTTCCGTGAGAATACGAAAAAGGAGGTATGGAACAATAGAATCAGTTCTCAAGGTATAATGAATGGGTGAGATGAAGAATCAATTGAAGAATGTGTGGAAGAAGCATTAGAAATTTGAGCTCACTACTAAGGGGCTAGGGGAAAAAATGGAAGAATGGCCCATCATTGAATAAACCCCGGTGCTTGGCTTAAACCATTACCTAGTCATTTAAAATATGACATCTTTGGAAAAGATGGCTTTGCCCCTAAAATTTTTTCTTTGAAGGGATCAAGAGTAACAACTTTTGGATGTTCTAAGAGGCATAAGGAAGCCATTGGTTGGACATTGCTGAATTTAAGGAAAATTGCCTTCAATTGTACTCATAGGATTTTCTTGAGGCGGTCAAACCTAATTATAACCACAAAAAAGACTTAACCCCAAATCTTAGGGAAATTGTAAAAAAGGAAGTGCTTAAATGTTGATGCATGATTATTTTTCCAAAATTTCCATATTAAAAGGGTTATTTTTCCCCCCCCCCCCTTTCCCTGTTTACCAAAAAAGGGGGTATGACCGATATAACTAGTTGGGGAGTCTGTATAGACATAGGAAATTGAAATGTGTTACCCGCAAAAATCATTTCCCCCTCCCTTTCAAGATCAGATATTAGAAAAACTTGTAGGGTATGTTAATTGCTTTTTAGATGGTTACTTTGGTTACAAACAAATCCTATAGCACCCGAGGACCAAAAAAACCACCTTTACTTGTCCTTATGGACTTTACCTTTTTGGAGAATCCCTTTGGTCTTTTTAATGTACCTGCACATTTCAAAGATGCATGATGTCTATATTTTCTACAGTTAGGGGAAATTGTATTGAAAAAAAACATAGATGATTTTTCTATTTTGGGAATTTTCAAAACATTCTAAAAAATTTAGGGTTTGCTTAAGAATGCAATGAAATAATTGCTTCTTTTTGGGAAAAAAGCCTTTTTTGGTAAGGGGGAATATTTAGGGACAAAGTGTCTAAGCAGAATTTAGGTTGATAGGGCAAAAGTAGAGGTGATGAGAAAAACCACCCCCTTTACAAAGAAAGGAATCAGAACTTCTTGGGATATGCGGTTTTACGGAGAATTTTTCAAGGAGTTTTCTAAAATCTAAGACCCTTTTTTAATTTATTAGGAAAGATTCTGCCTTTTTCTTTTATGACAATTGTTTTCAGCACTCAATTATTGAAGGGGAACTCACTACTACACCCGTGAGGGGTTTCACCTGATTGGGAGCTTCCATTTGAGTTGATGTGTGAGCTAGCAATATGCGTAGGAGCATTTCTTGGGGAAAGGAAAGATAATCATTTATGTAATATACTTGCAATAAAATTTAAATGCTAAAGGAATTAGCCCCAACTGAAAAAACTTTTTAGCGTTTTAAAGATGCGATAAATTCTGGCCTTATCTATAGGTTCAAAAAAATAGTATAACTGACCATGCTCCCCTTAATTTTTTATTTTCTAAAAAAGATGCTAAAACCCCATTAACGATGGTTCTACTACTCAAGAATTTAACCTGGAAATTAAAATAAGAAGGGGAAATGAAAAAAGTGGGGCTGATCTTTATCTGTTTGGAATTAATTTTTTTTAATTCCCTATTAATGAAAAGTTTCCCCGATAACAATTGCATGCGTAGAAGTCAAAAGGGTTACCCTTTGTAGCTGATACATTTAAATTTTTTTGTTAGCAAAAAACACTCCATATGGGCTATCTTTCCAAAAAAAAAGAAATTTTTACATAATTGGGGAATTTTATTTTTGGATAACCTACTCTTTAAACTTGCTGATAAAAAAATTGACTGTGCGTGCCGAAAGTGAAAAAATTAGCATTATAAAAATTTGTCATTTTAAAAAAGGGAAGAGGCCCCTTGGGGTAAAAGAACAAGCTAAAATTTTATCATTGGATTTTTTTTTGGCCTAGGTTTTTTCAGTAATTGTAGGAAATACTCATGTCTTGTGCCAAGTCAAAGGACTGGCAAAATTTCTAGAAGACACGAATTACCACAAAACAAATACTTGTAATTAGCTTTCTGCGTTTGGGGAATCCAAATTTATGGGGCCTTTTTTCATCTTTTTCAAACAAATACTTTTTTTTTAGCTTTTGATTATGTTTTTAAAATGGGGAAAAGGGATTGCCTACAAATAATAACAGTAGGTTGTTTTTAAATTTTTTTAAAAAAAATAATTTTCAAGATTTGGGTCCTAGAGTTTTAATAAGTGATGGGGGAAATTTTTGTAACAGGGAATTTGATAAAATGTTATTTAAAAAATGAGTTACCACAAAATTGCCCCCCCCTTATCATCCACAAAAATGAATAAATTGAGGTATCTAATAGGGGAAATTTAAACGAATTCTAGGAAGACTGTCAATGCATCTAGGAAAAATTTTTGATAGGAATAAAAAACCCCACAAGACCCACATTAGGGCAAAAACAAAGTTTTTATACTTAGCGATGAGGGCACATTTTGAGCAAAGACCCAGAATTATTTTTTATATTAACCTCTTTTCTATTATTCTTGATTGTTTTTTCCAACGTACACTTATCATATTTTATAGGGCAATGGGCAAACTCCCTTAGACTCAGCTTATGGGTTATCCATGGACCGACCTAAACTGGCAATGAGTTGGGTCGATGGATCCTATAGAAGACCGGTATCTTGAAGACCATTTCTTTTATTTATTTATTCTTTTATGAAACTATTTTGGTTGAATTTGGTTTTGAGACACCTTTTATTTCCTTGTAATTTTCATTTAGGGCCAGCTATCTTAAAGTGGCAAACTTGTAATTTTGACTACTTTCTAACCCTAGGAGTAGCAAGTATAAATACTTGCTTAAGAGAGGGTTTGAGGAAGCTTAATTTGGCAGAACAAACACTTCTTTTCATGTGAGAATTAGGGTTCCTAATTTTCATCTAAACTCTTATCAATTTCAATCCCAAGAGTTGAAATTGTGGCGAGTACAACATCTTGAAATTGTGAGTTATATCGATTTCATTTTGTTGTGATTTTTTTCTTCTCTAGTGTGTCATATCTAGGGTTGAATTGAAATAGTTCTTGGTCAGAAATACATCTTATTGTTCATGAATTCTTGAGTTTATTTGAAGTACTTAGCAATTGGATTTGGATCATCATTGAAGAATCCACTTGAAAACGTGAATTTCACTTGTGGAAAGGAATTCTTATAATTGAGGTTTTTTTTTTGAATTTGTGGATTATTTGCATGGATTATATGAGATTAGAGTGTTGTTAGAAGATATTATCATTTTGGTATTACAATTATATCTTTGAACATTTGGACTTCATCATATCTTCATTAGGTGCATATGAAATTACCCTTTGTGGATCTGGTTTTTTCCTTGACTTGAGATTGTTTTTTCTTAAGTCTTTTTATTATGCTTTTTAGTGGATTTAGGCACATCAGATTGGTCTTTAAAAATTGATGATGCATTATGGCCTTATAGAACAGCGCTTAAAACCCCTATAGGAATGTCCCCTACAAAAATTATTTTTGGTAAATCGTGTCACTTACTAGTAGAACTCGAGCATAAGGCATACTAGGCTATTAAATACCTTAACTTTGATGAGGAAGCTGCAGGAAAAAAAAAGATTGCTTCAACTAAATCAGATGGCTGAAATGAGAGAAGAAGCATATGAAAAAGCCAAAATTTATAAAGAACGAACAAAGCGATGGCATGATAAGAACATTGTGAGGAGAGAATTCTTCCCTGGTCAGAAGGTCTTACTATACAACTCCCGCTTGAAGCTATTCCCAGGTAAGTTGAAGTCACGATGGTTTGGACCCTTTGAAATTTTTAAGTGTTTCCTTATGGGCAGTTGATTGAAGGCAAAGATAACCTACTTTCAAGGGAAAAGGGTTATCTTTCAACATTACTATGAAGGGAAAATGTTATGGATGCCACAGTGTAGATTTAGGAGATTAGGGGACATAAATTTGGGAAAAATCGGGCTACCCCAAAACAAAGCGCTTAAAGGGAGGCAACCCATGTCAAATTTGTAAAACCATGTTTTTTTTCGATGATTTATAATATATAAATTCGAATTCAAGGGCAAGTAGCGTATGGTACGGGTCCCGACCTTTATCTAGTTTTTAGCATTGGCCCTTTTCTCTCTCTTACCCCATTTTTTTCTCATGTGCGAGGTAGCAAATCTTATGAGCAACAGATTGGGATCAAGGGTACAATTCATTTTGTGTGGAGGTATTAACCCTTTATTGAAAGAGATTGGGGACTCCCCAAGACCTTCAGGGGATACAAACTTTTTGGGGGGAATTTTTGTGATAAAAAAACTTGACCCCAGGGAAGTACCAGTTTTTCAATTTTTTTTATTTTGTTTGCTTGACATTTTTTTCCCCCTAAGTTTTGTATTTAGGAAAATGGGACTTTTTCCCAATTGAAGTGTGGGGAAGGGATTAAAAATTTAGAAGTAAATGTTTGAATGCACACATCATGATTTGCAATTCCCTGCTTTCTTTATGCCCTTAAGGTTTATAATCAAAAATCTTGAAATTGACTTAGTTTGGGTGCCCCACTCCCCAACTTTTGTGATTGGTTTACATATTTAAAAAATTTATAGAAAAGTCTCTAAAAAACGGATTTCCCCATTTTGTTTTAAAAGTTGGATTTGAAGTCCTTAATTTAAAAAAAAACAAGCAGGTTTATTCAGGGAAAAAAATTTGGGTTTAGGAAAAAATTTCTCTTGAAATTTTTTTCGAGAATACCTTAACACCTAGTAAAGAGGAAAAAGGAAATTTTTTTATTGTGATCCCTTATAAAAATAGCTTAATTTTCCCAAAAAAAAAAAAAAAGGCAATTAACCCTTACCCCAATGCAGGAAGTGAGTTAAGAGTACCCCAATGTTAAATGTTAGTGAAAGGAAAGTTTTTTGAGGTCCCTTTTAAAACCCGGGGTACTTGGGTATGAGCCCGGGATGTGCCGTTTTAAATGAATCACAATAAGGAAGGGGGAAAGGGAAAAAATTTTATTTCCTTAATGAAAGTCGGTTCACTGGCAGGTTTGGTTTAAAAAGAGTAAAGGCGACCGCATAAATTTAAAAGAAAAAAAAAAAGAAAATGTTGAATCTGGGCAAAAAAGTAAAATAAAAAAAATTTTGAAGGGGGAAAATTCTGGAAAAAAATGGATACCATATGCTTTATTTTTTGTTATCTTGTTTAGAGAAAAAAAATTAGGGGATTACTTGATAAAAACCCAAATGAAGTAAATAAATGTTTTTTTCATAGGTAAATATTCTTCTTTTGAAAGGGGAAATTTTAAATTTTTCAACAAAAAATTAAAATCTTTTTTTTTTTAGATTAACTACTAAATTTGAACTTAAAATTTTTGTTTTCAAATTTCAGTTGGTTAAGCAATGGGGACCAAAATTTAATAACAAATTTCTCTTTTCATTTCAATTTTTGCTTGAGGAAAAAAAAAGTCAAGTGTGGGGATTATAGATCCACTATATTAAATTTTTTTTTTAGGATTTATATTAAATTTATTTTATTATAAGAAAATATAAAGAAAAAGGACTTAAGGGTTTTTTGTGAAAATTTTGGGTTTTTAGGACCTAAAATAAAAAATAAAGTTAAATTGGGGGGTTTTTCCCCAAAAATTTGGAAGAATTGCATGGAAAGACTGTTGGCCTTGATAATTTAGTGCCTATGCGAAAATTTTTCCAAAACCTTTTTTGATTGATTTGTGACTCTTTTATCAGATAGCCTTATCCTCCTTCTTTGGATCTATAAATAACCCCCTTTCGTGAACCTAGGGGGGCTTTTTGTTTTAGGTTTTTTCTTCTCTTTAATTCTTTTTCATTTTATTCCAATTTTAGTTTGAAGAAAGAAAGGTTAAAATTGGAAGGTTACGTTTAAAATTTAAAAATTCTGGAATCATTTTTTTAGATTGAAGTTCTACAAATTTTGTGATTATGCAATTGTTTCATTTATTTTTTTTTTTTGAAATTTTTTAGTTCTTTTTTTTTTCAATTAATTCCTTGACCTATTCATTTAATTTTTTTTTATGAATCCAACCATATGTTCTTAAATTTTCTCTGTGGGAAACAGTGAAAACCCTAATTAACTAAAATGATCATTGTATTTTTTATAGAATTATAGTTTTTGTGGAATGTTTATAAAAATTCCTACTATGAATTGTATTTTGTAATTGAAAAAAGTGCTAAAATTTAAAGATTGAAAGAGAAATTTAGGATTTATTATAATTCCCAAGTAAGATTTAAAAAATTTATGCGGAAGCGGCGTTTTTGAATTTTATTAGAGATTGACCTAAGTGTTTCATGCAACATTGTTTATTTAATTTTTCACTAAGGGATTAGGAAAATTATTTTAAAGATATTAGGCAATCATATAATTGGGAAATTTATGATGTAAATTAGAATCCTCCATTGATTTTAATTAGCAGGAGCTATTAAATTAAATTGGGGTTATGGTACTTTAAAACTTGAAAAAGGATTAAGGTTTTGTCAATTCTTGTGAAAATCCATATAACTATAAGTTATTATAACATGAAGGCAATATGATTAGTAAAAATTAGGGTAGATTCTATTTTCTCACCATCCATTTACCTTTTTCAACACAATTCTCTTTTTACACATTTAGCATAATTCATTCACATTTTATTTCATCAAATATGATTACCTAAATAATAGTAGAAATTAATATAGGTCTATTACTTAACCAATCTTCGTGGTTCAACACTCTTCTCTCACTATATTGCTTGATCTGATCCAGTACACTTGCTGGTATTTATTCACGCTTATTTTATATCTCTTTTACGTAGATCAGATATTTTCCACTGTAATTTATAAATGTAACATATAAAATATGTTAGGACATTTCCAATGATATATATATCAATAATGATATGAATATCAATAAAGGTCATATAACATATCTTTATAATTGCATCAAGGTAAAAAATACATGAATTTTGTGATATTTAATATATACTTTATCAAAATTTACATTTCTTGGGTTCTAACTTAGACATATGTCAACTTAGAGGGATATATATACTACATGACAAAATTTTCCCTCTCGAGTCTTACTAACATAGAAGCATTACTATTCCTTATAATACATTGCTTTTTCAAAATTGGTTCTAACTCCGTTCTTAGACTCCTAGGCGATGTTTCCTGATCCTTCACTTGCATCCTCATTGCTTTCTCTTATATGTTCTTCTTCCTCTTCCCTCTCTTCCACTTCCTCTTCCTCTTCCTCTTCTTGTTGTTCTTCCTCTTTTTGTTCTCTTAGGGAGTTTAAGGCTAACGCTCTCATTTCTTGAAGTGCCCTCTAAATTAGAATTTTCTTTGGGAGGTAGATCCTCTTCTAGATCTTCCTCCTCCCAATCTTCTCATAATTCTGGTTCTACCACAAACATATCTCCTTGGTCTATGATCCGTTGTATATATATAATTTTAAAAGTGAATTCAACTAGCAAGTGCATTGGGTCCGATCAAGTAATATAGATAATGAGTCGAGTGTTGATTCTATGAGGACTAATTAAGTACTAAACCAATATCAGATTCTATTATTATTTAGGTAATTAAATTGATAGAATTAACTAATCAAATACTAATTAATCTAATCAACCAAGATTTTCACTAGAATAGGGGAGAATTCTTATGAGAGTAGGAAAACTGAATCCACACTAGTTTCACTAATTAGATTGCCATCATAATCATAATGATTCTTAGCAGTGTGGATATTCATATGAAATTGTGAAGTCTTTATTTCTTTCCAAATTTTTAAAACTCAAACCCCAAAATCAATTTATTAGCTTTCGCCAAACAAATTAATAGGAATCTATTATTTAACTACAAATCTCTCAATTATATAGTTGACTAATTTTCTATCCTAATTTCTTCTAATTCTTTAGTGAGAAAATAATTAGGAATATTGCATTACGTCCTAAAACAATTTTTAGTTAGATTAAAGTAATCCTATTTCTGCAATTATTATTCAACCTAATTTAAGAAATCTTATTGAATCCTAATTTCCTTCTAAGTCATTAAAATTCCTATAATCCTAATTAAGCAAGAAATCAAAATTTATAATATAAGATTTACAATATGAATCTTCCACATTTCTAACAATCTAATAATATAACTACAATCACCATCTTAGTTATTCTAGGGTTTCATCATCTTCCCATAAATAAACTTAGAACATCATGTTATTGAAAACACAAATATAATCAAAGAAGTTACTATAATGGAATTCATAATTGATAACAAAATTAGTTTATGAATTGAATAGAAAATTGCTAGTTTAGAGATCACCAATTTGATAGAATAAGAATCAATCGCAATACAATAATCCTGCAAATCCTTGATAATGAGTCTCTCCTAGATGGTTCTAATGAATCCAATTGATGAAAATTTGCAACATCAATAAGTTCTCTCCCTTCACTCTCTATAGGGTTCAAAAGTAACAGAAAGATAAAGATAAGATATCCCCTCAATCCCTCACATTTGGAGTTTTTATCCTAACCAAAGGAATGTCTTTTGATTGGCTCTTAAAGCTAGCATTAAAGTTGATAGTGTTTCCTCCCAAGGCCACCAACTTAGGCCGGTAGCTATCCTTCTCTTAAGTTGGTGATCAAAGCTAGCCTAAATTATGTTTTTAAAAGTTGATTCCTCAAAGTCAATGGTATAAAAGTAATGATAGCTTGTCTCCTTTGTTCAACATTCCTTTAAGTGCTTAAAACTCCTCTAAATCACTCATGTTTGCACTCTAAGCTCTTAAAGACCTGAAATGCATAATAAACCTAATTAAGTACCATTTCTTTAGAATTTCCATAATATTAATTAGAATTTAACATGATTCGCACAATAAAATATGAGTAGAATATGCCCTTATCAATCTACGATCTTGAACTCTTGATGTTTAATGTAGTCCATGGTATCCCAAGGGCATTTTAGTATAACAACCCTCAATTAACTCTCAGCTTCCAATCATAAAATCCCTCTCTCATACATCCGTGAGTTTCTTCTAGACTTGATTGGAGAGGTTGGGACTTCTTAGGGATACCCCATTTTTTAGATTGAATTGAGCCATAAATAGTATTTTAGGTAGCTCCTCCTCTATCCGTATCATCATCACAAATCAAGCTTCTAAAGCAAGTGTGGCATATACCTACATATACCTATCTCTAAGATCTTCACTTAGCTTATCCAGTTGAATTTGCCACTACTTAGTCAATCTGATTCTCTAATCTTCCATTATTTCATCTACCATCTTGTAGAGTGAGAAGTGTTCATATTTGATTTGTAGTGATTGCATCCTCAATCTATATCTTACTAGATCATCCTCAGTCTCATGCAACAAGTATTCCATTTCCAATCTAACGTGCTTGAGCATTTCCTTCAATTTGTCGAATATGCAAAATTTTGTAAGTTTTAAGTTATTCACATTCATTCCTAGGTTCTACTACTCTCCTCTAATAAGGTAAGTTTTTCCTCTCTATAGGGTTGCTAGTTAATCTCTTAAGACATTGACTCTCAACCCAACTTATCTCTAATTTATATCTTACTTTAACTTAAACGTTTAGCTTTGATACCACCAAAAGCTGTCACACATCGCAGGGTACTCAATTCGTGACAACCTGCTACAATTGCTCGGTCTTTGCTATGGCAATTGTGAAGTATCTCAAATCAATACAAAATAACCTGTTAAATGATAATAATTAACTAATCAAATGCTTTTAGCATTCCTTCATCTCAATAAAACCTCTTCTATATTTAACGGAAACATTATACATGTCTTAGAAGAGGGCCTCATTTGGTCCCATACAAAATAAATATAACTAAGTTCTCTTGGGATTAGATTAAATATTTACAAATCTTCAAGGCTCTAAGTCTATCAAGTTATATAGATTTCTCACTATCTCTTCATCTTGCTCTTGATCCTAGAGTTTGCAACGATTGTACATACCTTGCTATGATGTCTCTTAAGGAAGTTTAAATAATCATGTCCTATAGGAAAAATCTATAAAAGGGTGAGCTAATAGCCCAATGAGAAAGGAGTGCAATCTCTTAATACGATTCACACGCAACAACAATTTCAAATAAGTTTCAAATCTAATCTATGAAAAT
>JBBMOL010001217.1:0-45394 GCA_037954665.1 Laguncularia racemosa
CATCTACCCTTGGAGTTTGATATTTCCATCTCACAACCATTGATCAAGCAAAGCATGTACCATTCCTTTTAAAGGCATGGAAAAGAAAGAGTTGATGCAAAGCCTCATGATCTATCATTTCTTAGCTTTTTTTTGTCTCTAGAAGTGATGTGCTCAAAACCAAGTTCAAGCACATTCAAATGACTCAAGAAAACAATTCACAAATCAATCACAAAACCGGTCCAATGTGGATGACAATTTACATAAAACCTTGGAGATTTGATGGAAAACCAAAGATCAAATGATGTAATTGCAATCCCTATTTGTAATCTTCACCATATGATAACAAAAATAATTGAGAACCACGTGAAAATCATATCAAAATGGAAGCAACAAAACCGTGATTTCCACTTTTCCTCCAATTCCAATTCACAGCCAACACTAAAATGATATTGAATTCAAGAACTAAAAGAACAATCAATCTTAACAAGACAATTGTTCATGAATTACACTCACAAATAAGTCCAAAAAACTTCAAATCCACCCTAGATATGACTCACTAGAGAAGAAATGAAAAACAATAAAGAAAGAAATCAATATGACTCACAATTTGCCTTTATTGCACTCGCCACAATTCCAATTCTTAGGTTGAAATTGATAAGAGGATTAGAACTAGGATAAACCCTAATTCCCACACGTGAAGTGTTTATGTCTAATCTGCAAAATGGCCTCCTCAAACCCTACTATAAGCAAGTATTTATACTTGCTACTCCTAGGGTTAGAAAATGGTCAAAATTACAAGTTTGCCACTTTTAAGGTAGCTAGTCCTAAATGAAAATTACAATGAAATGAAAGTGTCCCAAAAGAAAATACAACCTAAAATACTTCATAAAACAATTACAAAGTACAAAATATCATAAGTATTCATGAACCAATGCCTCAGAATGGAAAACAATCGCAGCGAGTCTTTGATTGTCAATCTGAAAATGTTCTGTGTCCATCAACTGTTGTAAGACATATTGGCATCCCATGGAGAATTATTATTGTACATGTAAGATTATTTCTCAAATATTTATTAGAATAATAGACATAAAGTAAAATATGAGAGATTTGGGTCATCATCCAAATTGAGTTCTGAAAGTGTCGAAGGTGCCGGAAATTTTCCCATCATCTCCTCAGGCTTCTAAAAGATTTACCCTCAAATCTAGAGGGTCTTTTCTTGGACTAAAACCCAATGTTTGGAATGGCTTGTTGGCTGAAAATCTGGAAGAACTATATGTGCTTCTGACTAGTTCCTGGAAAGATCGCACCTTAGATGGAGACAAAGGAGTCAATAAAATCCGAATACCACCCTTTTGAAACATGTAACTATTTCTGAACCCATCATGTAACACCTTTCTATCCAATAGCCATGGCCGACCCAATAGTAAATAAAATGCATACATAGGAAGCACATCGCAGATAATCTCATCATTATACCGATCTCCTATACTGATTGGTACCATTACTCGCTGTGTAACATGTAAACTACCTCAGTTGTCCAACCGATGCACTTTATACGGGTTAGGATGAGAGCTAGTGGTTAATTATAAGTTTTCTACCAATATAGTAGATATGGCATTAGTATCTGACAAGGTGTGTGGAATAGATTCTCCTTCTGTATGTCCCTGGTATCTGGAGAAATAGTTATATCCCGATGTAACACATTAATAGGTAAGTATTTTCCTCCCTTTTTATCCCTATGTGTTTCAGCATGTTCATCATCATAATACTCCTATAAGGCTAAGGATAAATCTGTTAGCTCCACAGTCTCTTCCTCATCATCTTCCTCGTTACCCTCCATGACAGTCATCACCCTTTTATTAGGATACTGCGTAGCTATATGTCCAAATCCCATGCATTTGAAACATTTAATCTGGCGCATCTTCCCACTGGTTGACCCTTGTACCATCTACCCCAAATCAGATCCAACTACCTCTTTGCCTTTCCCAGAAACATTTTTCTCCTTTTCTGTAGTAGGGATAATTTCGTCTACAACCCTAAAATGCTCACCTGCTCCCTTTGACCCATCCAACTAACCAACAACCCCCATAGGCTTTGAATTAGTGTTGAGCCTGCTCCTAGTAACCTAGAATGAATAGGATTGCCTCTGTCTTTCAACTTTCAAGGCTAACTGTATAGCCTCATCAAGTATACTATATCTCTGAAGCTCAACTACACAAGCTATCTCATACTTTAACCCAGATACAAAACGTGCTAGGGTTTGTTCAGGAGGTTCAACTAATCCACATCTGATCACTAGTGTCTCAAACTCCTATACGCAGTCATCCACTGTTTTACCCCCCTGTCTCAGTGTCTAGAGACGCATAAATAACTCATGCCTGTAGTGTTCCAGTACAAACCTCTTCCTCAAAACTCGTTTCATGTCTCTCCAAGTGTGTATTTCGGTCTCTCCATCCCTTCGCCTACTAAACACCATATTTTTCCACCACAAAGCGGCATACCCTGTGAACTCTACAATTGCAAGACGTACCTTAGAGTCATCATCAATCTCATAACACTCGAAAAGACCCTCAACTTGGTCTTCCCAGTCTAGGTAATCATCAGCGGAACCTCTACCATCAAATGAAGGCATTTGTAGCTTCACATACTCTAATCCTCGAGGTGGTCTAAATTCCCTGCCTGGATATGGATTAACCTCAAAATTATCATCTCCGTCTTCCCTAAGAGCATGATAATCTCCTTCTACTCTTCTCCTCAAATTTCCTCTAACTGCCCCTTCTCTCTGGACATTCTGAGGAGCTACTCTAGGTGGTGCCTGAAGGTTTACCACAGGTTTTGGTGGCAATGTCATCCTATCAATCCTTGTTGCAAATGTAGCAAAAATTGTGGTAAGGTCCTGAAGTTGTTCATCTAGAGTTCTTTCATTTGTATTTCGACGACCTAGTCTGCCACCCACTTGGCTATTGGCCTCATTGCCAATGCCCCCATTCACACTATCATTTGACATGTTTGTGGATGTGATTTATTTGAAGTACAAATGTAATCCCAAATAATTGTAGCACACTCCCTTCACTTCACCACGTCACAATAACACCATACACACACTATTTACTTAGCACATAAATGCAATGCCACACACACACACCTTTTCTATACACGGTGCTTAACAAATTCAATCACCACAACAACAATATTTTCCACTCCTTTCAAGTCACGATGCAATAAAAAAAATTTTTTTTTTTTAATTCCACAAGTCACTCCTTCACAAACAACTCCTACGGTAACAAAACAAAATTGCACTCCACTTCCACGGCAATAATAATAAACGGCAACAACAACAAATACACTTCCACTTCCACTTCCACGGCAATGATAACTAGATATACTCCACTTTCCACAAATTTAATCCGCAACTTAACAAATAGGTAGCAATTTAAATTTGAATTTCAACCTCTTCTCTAATTGGAATCCTTCCTCAATTGGTAAGAAATGAATTTCAAATTCAAATAACACTCATTAACTCCCACAACTTAATTGATCTGTTTGAATTCAAATAGATTCCTTATTATTTAAGACAATGCAAATCTGTAAAATACTTCCCCAATTCCGAATTTGCACAATAGATTCACAACAACAAACTCCATAAGCTCCTTCAAGCAATAAGCTAATCACGGCAAGAATAGGTAATTTTTCAAGTTCAAAAAAATGT
Source organism: Laguncularia racemosa (assembly GCA_037954665.1). Classification (NCBI taxonomy): domain Eukaryota; kingdom Viridiplantae; phylum Streptophyta; class Magnoliopsida; order Myrtales; family Combretaceae; genus Laguncularia; species Laguncularia racemosa. Next base: position 3,692 of record JBBMOL010001217.1, read on the forward strand.
TAAATTAACAACACTTCTACTCTCCTTCCCTTCCACAAAAATGATCAACCACAAGAAGCTACAACAATCCCTCCAATCCAACTCCAACAAGCAGCAAATTAGGATTTCAATCAAGACAATTTTCGCCACTCAAAATCACTACACACAATTTCGGTTCAATAATGAAGAACCCTAATTGAAAATGATGATCACGAAATCAATCAACACTTAATCCCTTCTCTCAACTTGTGCTCTGATACCAAAAGATGATGTGCTCAAAACCAAGTTCAAGAACATTCAAATGACTCAAGAAAACAATTCACAAATCAATCACAAAACCGGTCCAATGTGGATGACAATTTACATGAAACCTTTGGAGATTTGATGGAAAACCAAAGATCAAATGATGTAATTGCAATCCCTATTTGTAATCTTCACCATATGATAACAAAAATAATTGAGAACCATGTGAAAATTAGATCAAAATGGAAGCAACAAAACCGTGATTTCCACTTTTCCTCCAATTCCAATTCACGCCAACACTAAAATGATATTGAATTCAAGAACTAAAAGAACAATCAATCTTAACAAGACAATTTTTCATGAATTACACTCACAAATAAGTCCAAGAAACTTCAAATCCACCCTAGATAAGACTCACTAGAGAAGAAATGAAAAACACCAAAGAAAGAAATCGATATGACTCACAATTTACCTTTGTTACACTCGCCACAATTCCAATTCTTAGGTTGAAATTGATAAGAGGATTAGAACTAGGATGAACCCTAATTCCCACACATGAAGTGTTTATGTCTAATATGCAAAATGGCCTCCTCAAACCCTACTATAAGCAAGTATTTATACTTGCTACTCCTAGGGTTAGAAAATGGTCAAAATTACAAGTTTGCCACTTTTAAGGTGGCTAGTCCTAAATGAAAATTATAATGAAATGAAAGTGTCCCAAAAGAAAATATAACCTAAAATAGTTCATAAAACAATTACAAAGTACAAAATATCATAAGTCTTCATGAACCAATGCCTCGGAATGGAAAACAATCGCAGCGGGTCTTTGATTATCAATCTAAAAATGTTCTGTGTCCATCAACTATTGTAGGATATATTGGCATCCTATGGAGAATTATTATTGTACTTATAAGATTATTTCTCAAATATTTATTAGAATAATAGACATAAAGTAAAATATGAGTGATTTGGGTCATCATCCAAATTGAGTTCTAAAAGTGTCAAAGGTGTCGGAAATTTTCCCATCAAGAAGTCTCAACTTAAGCCAAACTAGTAGATGTTGCTCATTTCCTAAACCTTCCATTTTCTCTTCATTACCTTGTAATGGAGTTGTTAGTTCTTCTTACAATCTCACAAGTGCAAACAAGGAACTTAAGTTGAGATTTTCCAAGTGGACCACATACTTGGTGAATATCCCCCAAATACAAATCTTCACTAACTCTCTCTCATCAGATACATCTTAAATGTCCAAGGTGTGCTCTTTAAAGCACTCTATATAATCCATCAAGTATTCCTTCGAGTTCTATTATGCTCTTCCCATATCTGTTATCATGACCCATTCCTAGGTAGAAAAGAATTTCTCTAAGAATAGCTTGCATATAGACCTTTATGAATCGACTAACCCTATAAGGAGATTCACATACTAGGTATATGCCTTTTCAGTCAATGACTTAGAGAATTCTTTAAGCTTTAGGCCATCATCCAGCCTATATACTTCTAAAGTCTCAATATATTTAAGTAAATGTTCTTTGGCACTCCCTTTCTTACCATTGAACAAGATGAGCTTAAGACTAACATAGTTCTTAGGGTAGGGTTTTTCGGAAATATGTTGATGATAAAGGAGTCTTAACTCTACAACTCCCATAATCAACTTTTCTTGTATTTTTTTAAAGTATATTTCTAAATCCTCCTTCATTACAAAAGAAGCCCTTGGAGCAAATAATATAGAAGCAGGTGTAGGGGTAGGCTGACAACTAGATCCACCGAAAGCATTGGGAAAGGGAATGTTTGGTGGAGGGGTTTGTTCCTATGGAATGTTCTCCTCATTAATGGGAGGATTAGCCAAAGGAACTGCATGTGACTGAGTTGTATAGACAATGCTTTGCTGCATAACAATGTTGGTGTTTGGCAAAGCCATACCTTGTTACGCGGCAATAGTGGTAGCTAACCCTATGACCAGTGGAGCAAGCATGGTCATGAGTCAATTTAAAGCCCTTGTGTTCTTCTGCATAGTCTACATCATTTGTGTAGGATCTATCGAACCTCAAGCTGTGAATTACCCTGATTGGTATTCTACGGTATTTAAGATAATTTTTGCTATATTAGCTCAGCGTTAAGATCCTATTCTTGAGAAGTATTATTAGACGGTCCTCTCTTCCTAGAAGGTGCCATTACTCTTTTATCACTTATCTCTACTCCCTAGTGGAGTCACTAAAATATAGATGGGGTGTTCCGGTAGGAGTAGTTACGTGACTATCACACGGTACCACACTAAATGTGACTTCAAAGAAGTGATGTGAAGATGGCACATGATGGGATGACTATGGTGAGAGTAGCAGAGAAGAGGAATAGGAAATCTCGAGAGTTTCAAATGCATAAGTGATAGATAAGGGAGCTAAGGGGATCTCAAGCATCAACCATGTAGTTCTTGGGTAATGGAGACCATTCTTTGCCTGAACTCATATTTGATCTTTGAAAGCAAAGAATTCTCAGTTGAACATCATTTCTCTTAACTCTAGAATTTGAAAAAATCCCTCTAATGAGGAGGAATGGATGAGTATTTATAGATTCTTAAGCCTGATAACATTAGTCAAATCACTTTAGTGATCAACGGATGAAATGGAGTCTACTCACTCTAAAGCTATCTTAGCGAGTTCACTATAAGCCTAAAGCTAGTAACCTTCCTCATAAGTGCATGAGTCTACTTAAGAAAGGTTGTATGTGAACAACTAGTCCAACAATCCCTATTTCAAGCCCACTAAGCCAATTCTCTTTTACTCATCCCGATAATTAGACCAAACTCACTAGGCTCTATCACCTATCCTAATGAGTTGAGCTAAATAATTAATGGGCTTAGCCCAATATATTTATGTAATATTTCTAACCCTCTACAATAAGTAAACTGTACCCTAGCCAAGATAATTTGACATTAAAGAAATAAAATCTACCTTGAGAACACTAAATTTGTTAAAGCAAGTACATGCATCAAAAAATCAAAACATTTTTTTTCATCTAAAAAAATAGATAAATAAATAAGTCATTTTCATCATTTATTATTTTTTTCATTTTTCTTATTTTTTATTTTTTCTAAAAATTTCTTTTTTTCTTATTCTTTTGTGCTTTCCACTTTATGATTTCTTTCTATTGTTATTTTATAATTATTTTGATTTTTTATAAAAATATTTTTAAGCTAAAAACTAAAAATAAATGGGAAAACAATAGAATATTTATAGTCACATCTTAATTTAAGATGGTAGAAGGTTTTTAACAACCCTATAGGTGGCCTAGTAGAATTGCTTGAAAATTACCATATCACGTGTGAACCCATAATATGAAAACCGCCTTACAAGTCAGAAGTTGCAAGACTCTAATTAAATAATCTTTCCTCATCATTATTAGTAGTATATATAATTGATTATTATGAAAATAACTATGGAAATCTGATATATTACAATTCACTAAAGTCGTAGAGAATTCGTGTCCCCTACTAAATAGTAAAACCAAATGATCTCAATGTTTAAGAACATTGGTTCGAAAAAGTTTTGGAAATAATAAAATTCTAAAATAAATAGGTTCATAAATTTGTATTCGTTCACCTTAGACTTTCAACTAATTTTTAATTTTGCATCTATCCTTTAAGCTTGAGTCTAAAACACTCATCACTTTGATCCTAGCCCATTACTAACTTTAAAGTACCCTACAAAACAAACTATTGAGGGTATAAGCAAAGCCATGGCTTAGTGAGTTCATCTATCACCACTGTCGTTCAAGATAGTTATCAAACATTAATTATCATAACACGAAATCTATCTACACATGAAATGAATGCATACATAATGAATGCAAGCAACACATCTATGGGGGTTCAAAACCTTAAAAGGTATAGATTTGTGTCATTTATACTTCAATTGACCTCCATACTTACATAGAGCACCTTTCCTTACCCGAGAAGCTATCTAAGGGCACCGTCCCCTAAATAAACTCCACACTTACCTACCACCAAGAATAAAAGTGCCATAAGGGCCAGTCTAAGTGAATTCCATGTTAAGCCATCCACCATCAATTAATTACTCGACAATGCCTCTACAGCCAAATTAGATAATCCCGCACTAAGGCATTTATCTATAATCAATTTGTCAATAATGCCTCATAAGCCTCAATCAAGAGATTTTCTAACCACTTTGCCTTCAACAAAATTAGTTTTGATAAAATTACTATTGATAATGTTAAGGTTTTATAAATAGTGATTTTTAAAAGCACATACTGGGTTTTAAATAAAAAAATTTTGAAAACATTTCAAAAAGACAAAATGTTTCAAAAATATTTGGAAAAGGTTAAACATTCTACATTCCTCTCGTGTACTTGCTAAGTCATAGACATGCAATGAGTATATCCAAATATTTTGGCCAAGAATTTAAATTTACTTATTAATAAGTTGATCATACGGATGATAACATACAAGACAATCATTCATTCCAACAAACAATCAATAGAACACCAAATAATTAGCAAGCAGCAAGCAGATAGTATATCATTTAAATTGCCTCACCTAGGCATGACTTAAGGATCATAATAAACTTTTGGTAGAGATAAAGAGTCATCTAATATACCTAAATAAATGAACATAAAAGATATGTTTATAAGAAGAACTATCACTAAAATATGTTAACCTAATACCCCAATCCTAACCCTAAGTCTTAAAATAGTCTTTTAAGATATCTTTTAATATTTTGATTCTTAATAGTCCAAGTCCTTCGTTTAGGTCCTTGTCAGGGTAAGTCCTATTCTCAAATGTCATAAATAGCCAAGCATATGTCTAATGATAAGTCCAATAGGATAAAGTCTAAATTAAGTCAAAAATGGTCATAGGTCCTTATTGTTTAGGAAAAGTTTATTAACATTCTTTCTTTAAACTTTTGTAAATATTAAAGGCTCATTTTGAGGAACTTAATATAGAATATGACTAGATATCCCTAATAGATGTCCTACTACATAATTAAGAGAAAGATTTAATGGAACGATCTTACATTTTCAAAGATGAGGATCCCTTTAGTGAAATGGTTGGTAGAAACCAACAACTTAGGAAATAAGAAGTAGTAGTATACCATCTAAGGATTATGTTATAAAGATTATTATGTTCAATAGATATTACCTTTCATTGGTTAGAATTCCTTGGAAACCTATGATGAAGACCCTATAACATAAGAAATAGCTAGAATTAGTAATAAACTTCTAGAAATCAACTAAAAGTCTTACTAAACATTTAGGAAGTTTCTTACCTTTGTTTTGGGAATAGGTAGTCCTTACACTATTTTATTGGTTTTGAGAGAGAGTGTGGCTAGGTGATTGTTTGATTTTCTCAATCAAGTGGATATTAGTGGAAGTTAGTTATGGAAAGTGAAAGGGAATGGAGTTAGCCCGCAATGAGAATGAGGGTGTAGAAGGTTACCTACTGCTATTAATTCTAACCCTTTTTATAGTAACTTTGTCTTTGCTATTTTGTGCATGAGTATGCCATAGTTTTCCAAGCCTAAGAGAAAGGAATGGTAGCTGGCCATAGGTAGAAATTATTATTTAGGATAGATTAGATTAGGCTAGGCAATCATCACTTAGGATAAGTGTTGATGATCGTAATCACACAAATTTAAAAATCCCTTTTTCTATGACTCTCTGTTACGATCAAATAAGCAAGTGTACCTATCGATTGTAATAGTATAGAATTGTGTTCGGGTATCGTATACTCAGGGATCAGCAAGTACCAATAATAACTCTAAACCGACTATCTAACCACACAAATTCGAAAGATTCAGATTAAATTAAGAACACTTAACAAAACCTATAGCAATTAAAAATAATACAATAACTTGATTACTAAATCCGATAACTAAGAACATACCCTACCCTTACTACTCCTCTAATTGTCATGTAACTTCCCCCTTTCAATAAATTAGTTAACGAGCAATGGTTATCTCTAAACCACGGAGTATCTAACACTAAGCCAATGTTCTTCCTAGATTCATTAGCTCCTAACCCTAATCGCTTTGATAAAGATCCCTCTTCTATCAAAAATCGATTAGAATTGCATTAACACTCTTGAACCCTCAATTAGATTAAATTATCTAATTTAATCTAATATGAAAAATTCACGATCTCTATCCCTAGATTACATATGAATTCCTTTATTCATGTAAGATCTATTCAAACAAGAGATTTTCCAATCATCTTCTAAGAAATCAGTACAAATTCAATGTTGGCCATACATCAAATTAGCAACACTACATGAACAACATGAATAAATTCAAAGAATTCCACTATTCATTAACTATGCAATCAATCCCATATTACATGACAATTAGAATTCGTAAGGTTCGAGTATGAAATAACTAGCCACTCATGATTTTCAATTTACAATTCAATGAAACAGAATGAAAAAGAAAGAGAAAACCCCTGTACATGAGCCCTCTGGTGTCGTCTTCTTCTTTTTCGTCCCTTCAGCCTCTCTTTTGCGTCCCTTCGGCCTCCTCGACCTCTCGACCTCTTGGCCTCCTCTTTGGTACTCCCCCTTTCGCACTCCCCTCTGATGAGATCCATGATGAGAGCCAAGCCGGAAGAAGAAATGTGGATCCTCTTGAAGTGCCGCCTGGACCGATCACAAGAAATCAAGCGAAACGATTCAAGGAAGCACTTAACAGGTTGATAAAGGTTGTCCATGAAGCCGGAAAGGATTGGAGCAATCACGAAGTTGGAACAGATTGGAACAACCATGGGAAGACCCTTGCTTTTATACAAGTCACACCGGACACGAGTTGAAGAGGGCGTGTATTTTCAAGGCACGGCCGTGTAGGAATTCCAAGATTGCATAGAATCATACACGGCTAGATACACGGCTAAAAGGCACGGCCGTGTATGGAGACAAGCAAATCCATAGAAAGATACACGACCAGAAGTACACGGTCGTGTATGTGACCGGAATGTGCACAGAAAAGTACACGGCCATGTATCCCCTGCCAGCCAGCTTATTCTGTTTTCATGTTTTTACACAACTTATCTAAGCTACGTCGTTTTTGGACTTGTTTTTCATGAATTGTAACCCTAGTATAAAAGCTCCTAGGGTTTAGAACAACATAGAATTTACATCTTTGAACATTAAACACTTTTGAGAGGCACCTCTCTTGGTTCTTCAAGAACTAACTAGAACTTATCGGATTTTATTTCTATGGCGTTCAACCCGACTTATCAATCGGTCTTTCATCCCGATTGTGGCGTATTCACAGTATACCAAGGTTCTTATCTCACTTATAGACAACGGGTCGCGGTTTCCACTTTAGGTGTTTGGGCATCTTAGGCAACGAATTCCGAACGTATTGGTATTGGGTTTCGTCACGGGTTGGCGTGATTCATATCAGTTTGGTATCAGAGCTTAGGTTTGTCAAAGCATCAAGTTCGGTTGAGGAAGGTAATATCAAAAACCCTAACTCCAATCGTTCATATCAATTATCGTATTCAATTTCGTAGTATTGATTGTCTTTTGATAGTGTAATATTGACTAGGTGATTGTTACAAAAAAAAAGAGTAAAAATCACGAAAAAAAAAAAAAAGAAGAGAAAAGAAAAGAAAGACAAGAAAAACGTGATCAAGAGCAACAACCAAGACAAAAAAAAATCGGATAGAAAAATAGAGGAAAATTTACGAACCCTAGAGTTGTTTTGAATTCTACGGAAGGAAATTAGTGTAGTTCGGGTTAGTTCCAAGAGAATTGAGAAGAGGAAATTGGCGAGTTGATATCATCATTATTTGTGAGAATACACGAGTGACTGTGTGATATCATCATTTGAGCGAAACACGTAAGGGAGTGTATCGTGAGGTTTAATTATATATATATTTGTGTTAGTACTAATCTTTTCTGCAGGGACTATGTTGAGAAAACATTCTCCTAAAGGTGAGAGGGGAAGGTTTGATGCTAGGTTAGTAATTGAGGCATTGAGGGGAGAAATGAAGAGGATGTTCCAAGAGGGAATGGAACAAATTCATGAGATGGTAGAGCAAAAACTAGAGCAATCCACAAACGTATTCCAAGGGCGTAAGAGGGAGAGTCATTCTAGGAGAGTACCGAGGGGTGGAGATGAAATGTCGGATGATGATTTTTATGAGCCTTCTGTTGGGAGTTATAGAGGTTATAGTGGTCGGAATAGAGGAACTAGAGATTGGGAAGATAGAGGAGATAGGAATAGAGAGGATGATCAATTGAGTAGCATAAAGATGAAGATTCCTCCTTTCCAAGGGAAAAATGATCCCGAGGTGTACTTAGAGTGGGAGAAAAAGGTGGAGATGGTGTTTGATTGTCACAACTATAGTAGGAGAAAGAAAGTAAAACTTGCTGCCATTGAATTTTCGGATTATGCTATAGTGTGGTGGGATCAATTAATGTTGAATAGGAGAAGTAGTGGCGAGCCACCTATTGAGTCTTGGGAAGAGATGAAAAGAGTGATGAAGAAGCGGTTTGTGCCTGCGTATTACTATCGTGAATTGCACAACAAGTTGCAAACTCTAAAGCAGGGAAGCCGAAGTGTAGATGAGTATTTCAAGGAGATGGAAGTCACTATGATTAGGGCGAATGTAGTGGATGATAGAGAGGCTACAATGGCTAGGTTTCTTGCTGGGTTGAATAGAGAAATCCAAAATGTTGTTGAATTGCAGCATTATGTAGAATTGGAGGATATGGTTCACATGGCTATAAAGGTTGAGAACCAGCACAAGAGGAAAGGTAGTAGTAATGCACGGTTTCCACAGGGTAATGGTTCATCCACTTGGAAGACCAACCAATGGAAGAAAGAAGAAAAGCCTTTACCCACCAAACCAAAGGGGGAGCTAAGGCAAGCGGGTTCTACTCCTAGTAACCAAGGTAACCCTGATTCTTCTACTTCTAGAAATCGTGACATTAGATGTTTTAAATGTCAAGGTAGAGGCCATATTGCTAGTCAATGTCCAAATAGGCATGCGATGATTTTGCGTGATGATGGGGAGTATGAGACTGAGGGGGATAGTGAAGAAGATGATATGCCTCCATTAGAGGATGCTAGTGATGATGAGGAGCCTGCAATGGGAAGGCTAGTGGTAGTAGTGAAGCGAGCTTTGAATGTGCAGGTGAAGGAAGAAGAAGAGGTGCAAAGAGAGAATATATTTCATACTAGATGTTATCTAGGAGATCACATTTGTAGTTTGATCATTGATGGAGGGAGTTGCACCAATGTAGTGAGTAATTTTATTGTTGAGAGGCTGGGGCTCAAAACTGTTAGACACCCTAGTCCATATAAATTGCAGTGGTTGAATGATAGTGGTGAGACTAAGGTGAGTAAGCAAGCCTTGATTGGTTTTCGCATTGGTAGATATGAGGATGAGGTGTTATGTGATGTAGTGCTAATGCAAGCATGTCAAGTGTTGTTGGGGAGGCCGTGGCAATTTGATAGGAAGGTTGTTCATGATGGCTTTTCTAACAAGTATACGCTTGTTCACCAAGGGAAAAGCTTTAATCTTAAACCGTTAACACCCAAACAGGTGTATGAGGACCAGTTGCAGCTACAACAGTCTTTTGCAAAACATAAGGTGAGTGAAAAGCAAAGTGAGAGTGAGAGAGTAAAAGACAATGAGAAAGAAAAGGAATATAAAAGTCAAGATCAAAAGGAAAAAGAGAGGAAGGTTGGAAAGAGTGTGAGAGACTAAGTTGAAGGGGAATCAACTTTGGTGGTGAGTGAAAAGGAGAGGACAGCCTTACAAAAGGAGAGTTGTGTGGCAAGAGCGAGTGTAGTGAGGAGAGCGTTAGTGATGAAGCAACCTATGTTGTTGCTGGTTTTTAAGGAAACATGTCTTAATACTAACGAACTATCTAACTCTTTGCCTAGTGTGGTTGTGTCTATTATGCAGGATTTTGAAAATGTCTTTCTGAAGGAACTCCAAAGGCAGGTAGATGAGTTAATGGAAAAGGGATACGTGAGAGAAGGCATGAGTCCATGTGCAGTGCCTATGATTTTAGTGCCTAAGAAGGATGGGACATGGAGAATGTGTGTTGACTGCCGCGCCATCAACAACTTTACGGTAAAGTATCGTCATCCCATTCCTTTTTTAGATGACTTCTTAGATTAGTTATATGAGTATAGTGTCATTCCTCGTGAGCCATGGATAAACATTTCCATAGATTTTGTGTTAGGATTATCTAGGCTTAGGCATGGTCGAGATTCTAATTTTGTGGTTGTGGATAGGATTTTTAAAACTGTTCATTTCATTTCTTGTCATAAAACTGATGATGCTATACACATTGTTGATTTGTTCTTTAGAAAGGTAGTGCGTCCGCATGGTATACCTAGAAGCATTGTTAGTGATCGAGATGAGATCTTTTTGAGTCATTTTTTGAGAGTATTGTGGGAAAAGTTGGGAACTAAACGGATGTTTTCAACTATCTGTCACCCACAAATTGATGGGCAAATTGATGTGGTTAACAGGACTTTAATTCAATTGTTAAGGGCAATCATAGAGAAGAACATTAGGACTTGGAAGGATTGTCTACCATTTGTGGAGTTTGCAAATAACAGGGCTTTATATAGCACTACTCATTATTCACCATTTGAGATTGTGTATGGTTTTAACCCATTGGTTCCTATTTATTTGTTGCCATTGCCACCTAACAAGTTTGTGAGTTTTGATGCTGATTCTAAGGCAGATTTCGTGAGAAAGCTACATGCACAGGTAAAGATTAGGATTGTAAAACAAAATGCCAGAGTCGCTTCAAGGGTGAATAAGGACAGGAGACCCAAGATTTTTCAGCCTGGAGATTGGGTTTGGGTGCATTTTCACAAGGAGAGTTTTCCATTGTAGAGGAGATCCAAGTTGAACCCTAGGGGAGACGGTCTATTTCCGATGCTTGAGAAAATCAATGATAATGCCTACAAGAAAAATTTACCAGGTGAGTATCCAGTAAGTGTCACATTTTATGTTACTGATCTGAGTCCATTTGATGCAGGCAATGATTTGAGGACAAATCCTTTTCAAGAGAAGGGGAATGATGAGATCCATGATGAGAGCCAAGCCAGAAGAAGTAATGTGGATCCTCTTGAAGTGTCGCCTGGACCGATCACAAGAAATCGAGCGAAACGATTCAAGGAAGCACTTAACGGGTTGATAAAGGTTGTCCATGAAACCGGAAAAGATTGGAGCAATCATGAAGTTGGAACGGATTAGAACAACCATGGGAAGACCCTTGCTTTTATACAAGTCACACCGGACACGGGTTGAAGAGGGCGTGTATTTTCAAGGCACGGCCGTATAGGAATTCCAAGATTGCACAGAATCATACACGGCTAGATACACAGCTAAAAGGCACAGCCGTGTATGGAGACAAGCAAATCCACAGAAAGATACACGACCAGAAGTACAAGGTCGTGTATGTGACCGGAATGTGCACAGAAAAGTATACGGTCGTGTACATGGCCGTGTATCCCCTGCCGACCAGCTTATTCTGTTTTCGTGTTTTTACGCATCTTATCTAAGCTACGTCGTTTTGGACTTGTTTTTCACGAATTGTAACCCTAGTATAAAAGCTCCTAGGGTTTAGAACAACATAGAATTTACATCTTTAAACATTAAACACTTTTGAGAGGCACCTCTCTTGGTTCTTCAAGAACTAACTAGAACTTATCGGATTTTATTTCCGTGGCGTTCAACCCGACTTATCAATCGATCTTTCATCCCGATTGTGGCGTCTTCACATTATACCAAGGTTCTTGTCTCGCTTATAGACAACGGGTCGCAGTTTCCACTTTAGGTGTTTGGGCATCTTAGGCAACGAATTTCGAGCGTATTGGTATTGGGTTTCGTCACGGGTTGGCGTGGTTCGTATCACCCTCCTCTTTTTTGGAAAAATGAGAGTATATATATGCATGAAACCCTAAAATCTTCTGAAACGGCCGACTCTTTTTATATACACGGTCTCAACCCATGGTTATACACGGCCATGTACTTAAACCGTGTAACCTTCTATTGGTTTTTTTTCAAGCCAGACACACGGCCATGCTCTGGAAATACACGCCCATGTACTTCCCCTATTTCTTCCAAAAAGCAATTTTCTTCGTGTATTCTTCTCCGATTTCAATCCAAGTTGATATTTCTTCTCAAAATAGTGGTCCTCATCCCTGAAACTGAAATATTTCTCTTTTAAGTATCAAAATTCTCCATGATAACATCAACTTATTACACAAACAAATAGAATTCATCTAAAATACAAGTGTTAATTTATACTTATCAATAAGATAGGATAGAGTAGGGTAATTATGGGCTAGTGGAAAAAATCACATGGCTATTTCTCCTCTTCTTTGAATCAGTCATGGGGTGTCCTTGTCTAAGTCATTTTCATGTCATTTTCTTAGGTTAGACAAGATAAGATAAGGTAGGATAAGGATAGGATAGAATAAGGATAAGAACAAATAAGATAAGATAGGATACAATAGGATGTAGATGTTAAGTAAGAAAGGAGGAAACGGGGTTTACTTGGTTGTTTACATGTCATTTTCCTAGTTTGGACAAGAAAAGTTTAGGGTAGGCTAACATAATATATGAAGAGGATAAGATAAGATTAGATGAGATAAGATAGGATAAGATGTTGACTTGTGAAAATAAAAGTTTGATGCATCTGTGAAGAAGGAGGACAAACCGATTAGATATTGGGTCACTTTCATGGATCTAGTCAATTTTTGGATAAGATTAGGTTATAATGAAGTTGGAATTAGAAGAATTAAGCATGCGTTATAGGAGGTACACACTAATTTAGAGGAGAAGAAACTAGCCATCCAGTAGAATTTTACAATTTTCTCATACGCTATAATGAAAGCTTTAAGGAACCAATTTTTTATGTGTCGCTTTCTCATAATTTAGTCAAGTTATTCTTATGGAAAACTAGTTGGTCAAGGATAAGAATGATGAGGGGTCATTTTTCATGCAATAAGATAAGATAAGGATAAGGATTTATCGAAGATTCTTGTGGAATTTTAACTAAAAGTACATGCCAATGATGGAGTTAGAAATGGTTCAAATTTTGGCGTAATTATCTTGTATTTTGTGTGTGCTTTAGTAATTAAGGATGGTATAATGATTTATGAGAAAAACTAGTTGTAATTAGTCATGATTAGAATGTAATCTTAAACTTGATTAAGTAAGGTTTTATAGGTCAAAGTTTAAGAACTAACGACTTTAAGTATTTTTGGGTTTCATTCATTATCAATTTATACTTTTTCTAACTAATCTAAGTTTAACAATATTAACCCTTATTACTAAGGTAAGATTACGTTAAATTACGAAGGAGTTTACTCAAGTTAAATTGAGTTTACTTGAGTCTTCTCATCACCTATTGAGAGTTGACTCAAGTCAATTTTAAGAAGACTTTAAATAGCCAAGTTTGGATTTCTAGATCCAATATTTATGAAATGCTTAAGGCTAAGTATTGGTCCCATAGATAGAGTTTAACTAAATTCAGAGTCAAGCTACTAAGTGAAAATATGAAAATAAGATAGAACCCTTAAGTAAAAAAGTTCAATGGTAGATAATGCAATTGACAATTGTCAACTAAACTTTTACTAAGTCAAGTTCATCAAGTTTAATGAAAATGGGTATCATATGAATTCTTAGTGTATTATCTACCAAGTCTTCCCTAAGTCAACCTAGGTCAAAATTCTTACCATCTAAGTCTACTCAAGTTTTCTCAATGGTGTTAAAGAGAAGAATTAGGTTACTTAGTCTAATTGAGTCAGTTGACTTAAGTCAACTTTCATTTTGATTACATTAACTTAAGTCAACTTATAATATATCGAGTCATCTCTATCTCTTTGACCTTCTTCGATTTTATTTAAAGCTAAATCTTAAGTGTATTGCCTTATCAATAGAGTTTCTAAAAACACTATCTATAGAAATTCTTAGAAATTTGATATAGCTAAGCCAAATCTATCAAGTATTTATACTTTTGTTCATAGTTTTCTTTCTTCCTTTGTAAGATAATCTAGTTAGAGTAAGGATCTCATTGTCATCTAATGTCTTGATTTACGATTGAATGGAAGTAAAAGGAAATAAAGAAAGGATCAATGCTAATTTGTATAGGGTAGAAGTTGTTATTTTCTTGTAGGATTTAACTTTAATTTACATGCTTAAATTATTAAGACTTCTATTAAAATTCATCTTATAAGTTTGAGATTAGTTAGGTGATGTGCTCAAAACCACTTTGAAACACAATCAATTGACTCAAATAAAACAAGTCTCAAGTCAATCACAAACCGGTCCACTAATGAGACAATCCACGTGAACACCTTATAGATTTTGATGGAAAATGTTAATCAAATGATGTAATTATAATCTCTATTTGTAACATTCACCGAGTAACCACAATAAGGATTGAAAATCACGTGGAAATCAGATCAAAGAAAGCAATAAAACCATGAAATCCACTTCCCCCTTTCAATCACAAATTCTCGCCAATGCACTAAAATGATATATGTATTTCAAGTGCTCAATGAACAATCAATCTTAAAAGATGATTATTCACAAGAAAAAAAAAACACAAATATATCCAAGAAAGATCCAAATCTACCCTAGATATGACTCACTAGAGAAGAAATGAACATACAACAAAGATGGAATCAATATGACTCACAATTCCCCTTTGTCACACTCGCTACAATTCCAATTCTTGGGTTAAAATTGATAAGAGTTTTGAACTAAGGAAAGAACCTTAATTCCACATGTGAAAGTGTCTCTCAATTCTGCAAAAAATGGCCCTCTCAAACCCTCTCTTAAGCAAGTATTTATACTTGCTACTCCTAGGGTTAGAAAGTGGTCAAAATTACAAGTTTGCCACTTTTAAGGTGGCTAGCCCTAAATGAAAATTACAAGAAAATAAAAGTGTCCCAAAATGATTACAACATAAATAGTCCATGTAAATGAAAAATATATAAAAGAAATTGGTCTTCAAGATGCCGGTCTTCTATAGGATCCATCGGCCCAACTCATCGTCGGTTCAGGTCGGTCCATGGTAACCCACAAGCTGAGTCTGAGGGAGTTTGTCCATTGCCCTATAAAATATGATAAGTGTGCCTGTTGGAAAACACAATACAAGAATAATAGAAAAGGGGTTAATTTATAAATAATTCCGGGGTCGATCTGCTCAAAATGGGCCCTTATCGCCAAAATTTGAATTCTTTTAGTTCTTGCCCTAATGATAGGTTTTGTCGGATTTTTATTCCTATCATCTCCTCAGGCCTCAAAAAGATTTGTCCTCAAATCTAGCAGGTCAAATGCAATAGAGACTTTATTTTCTCCTAGCAATCCATCTGAAGAAGTATCTCTGCAGAATCCCAATATCTGAAATACTACAGGTGGTGATTGTTTTCTCTCCTCCATTTCCCCCTAATGTTCCCCATTAACCAAAAATCCCCCCCCTTACCCAAAAATTCCCCAGGGCAATTTTTGGTTCCCCCCATTTTTTAAACCTTTTTCCTCCCTTTTTCTAACTCATCTGTATGTTTTGATCCTCATGGTCTTCTAAGGGTTTTGGGCCCCAACCCCTTTGCTCATTACCCTCTAAAACCTCTGAAGGTGAACAAAATTTGCCCTCTAAAAAAGTCCTCTCTGGTGGTCTCCTCATCTGACTATGATCATAAAGGATCCTCAAAAAGGTTTTGGCAAAAATGGGGGTGCCCTGACAAATTTTATGCTCAAAAGGGTTGGCTCTGCCCACTAGAGCCCTCAAAAACCTTTGAAGGTTGGCTATCTGACAGTTTGGGCCCCCCGAAAAATTTGATTATTGGGTTGATCCTCAAAATTCTGTGATGGTTTTTTTTATCTATCTTTGCATCTCCTGGGACCTTTTGATGGCGACATAAGGGTTTTAATACTATAAAATTTTTTTTTCCCTCTTTTTTTTTAAAATAAAAAGTATTTTCTATACCCCCCTCAAAATTTAAAACCATCCTTTTCATTTCCAACCAAAATTCTACCAAGTAATAAATGGGATGCCCCAAAGAGGAAAATATCCATTCAAAACTCATCATAGTACTTGTTCCCCCCATACTGAAAAGGGGACCCCAGCCCTTTTTTTTGGGCACATAAAGACCCCCCAATTTATTTAACCAATGTAAAAGGTAAAGGGTTTTTTGGGGTTGGGATAGTTTTTAAATTTCAACTTTTAATTCTAATGATGCCAACCTTTCAAAAATTAGTAAAAACCCAAAAAACCAAAAAAAACCAAATAAATAATTGGGGCACAAGTTTTCCTTGTTAAAAATACAAGAAGTATGGAAAAGTTTTTTTTCTCTTTGTCCCTCCTCAATGGTTTTAAAAAAAAGTCATGTCCCGATGCAATAATTAGCATAATGAATTGTTAAAAACTTAAAGTTTCCCCTTTTTTTTTTTTAAAAATCTTTAAAAAACCTAAAACTAAAAAAATCACGTGAATAACAATAAGGGTAACCAATAAGGGTCATAAAAAAAAATGATTTAACAGAAGAATAAAACCCGCTCAGAGATTTATAGAGGTTCCGCCTTGGCTCAGTCCCTTTTCCCAAAGCTCCCCCGGGGGGGTTTTCCCGGTTGTCTATCCCGGTTTTGTTTCCCCAATTCAAAAAATTAAAAAATACAATAAAGGGCCCTTTTTAAAGGCAAAGTCTCACTTTTTAGTCTTTCTACATCTTCAAAAGCTAATCACCAAACTAAAGGGGAATAAAAAAAAACTAAAATTTCCCCTTTATACAAAAGGGAATTACAACAAAAAATGAAAAAAATATCAATTTCCTCAATAAAATAGATACTTTGTAATTTAAAATTTTTCACTTAAAATTGAAAGGCCTTTTTTTTTTCTTGTGTTTTTTTTCTTCATTAAAAGAACGTTTTATTTTTTTTTCTTTTTTTTTTTGGGAATTAAAAACCCCTTAAATATAAAGAAAATTTAAAACGGTTACTTTCCATTTTGACAATCTTAAATTTTTATTTTTAAATTTTTTTGAAATTTTCAAAAATAATTTGAATCTTTGGAAAAGGATTGCTTTCCCGTGGATATTTTTGATGAGGATAAGTTGGGATAAATCATTTAAACTTGAGATCTTTTTGGAAAATATCTTTAAATCAATTTTTGTTAAAGGGGTACCCCCAATTTTGGAACCATATCTTCAGGGAAAACCATTTTTCTTATCCTTATCTTTGTAATTCGGGATCCCCAAAAAAAAATAGCAAAAATATCTACATTTAATCTTGATAAAATTGAAATCTTTATGATCTCATTTAAAATCATAAAATAAAATCTTTGAATAAAACCCAAAAAAACCCTTTATGAAAATTTAAAAAAAACCCCCATGATTAAAAATCCAATTTAGTGAAAAAAATTCAAGTTTTTAAAACCCCTAATATATTTGGGCCCTTTGGAGCGGGGCCCTTAAAAATTTATTAAAAACTATCTTTTAAAAAAAAATTTAAAAAAAAAAAAGAGCAAAAATCGGGAAAAATTCTTTAACAGACTTTGGAAGGTTTGAAAGTGCTTCTGAAAAAAACCTGTCAACTATCCCCCTTTTGTTAGGGAGGTTCTAAAAGTGCTTCTGAAACAAACCTGTTCAATTTTCCCCCTTTTGAAAAGGGTTCTAAAAGTGCTTCTGAAAGTTTTATTACGAGAACTACGGAAAAACAAACACAATTTTGAAACACCTTCTGTCAGAACAAAAAAATAAAATTAAACACTTTTGAAGGTTCTAAACAACTTCTTTCTCCTTTTTTAAATTTTAAAAAAATTACAAAAATTACGTACTATTTTCTAAAAACAACTTCTGACAACTCAAACATACTTTACACATTTTTTCCTCTTTTGTTAACATCAAAACAAAATTTAGAGAATTTAAACATTCTCCCCTTTTTTTTGAAAAAAAAACCCCATTAGATAAAAAAAATAAAAAAAAAACTTTCATGTTTAAGAAAACTATTTTCATTTTTAACAGAGAAGCATCATAAACACAATAAAATCATTTAAAAACGCTTTGGGATCAAAAGCAAAATTAGTAAGCAGTATTGATCTTTTAGCACTCAAAAACCCACAATAGAACCTTCCCCCCCCTTTTTAAAAACTAAAAGGGAAAATAACCCCCCCTTAATCGATGATAAAAGATAAAAGAATTTTTTTAAAAAACTTGTTTTTCAAAAAAAAAAAAATTAATTAAAAATTTAAGTTTTTTCTGGATCTTGTGCCCGAGGGGTTTAGAGGGAGTGGGGAAGGTTTGGAAAGGGAAAGGGTTTTTTTTTGGTAAAAGTATCCAAGTCATGAAAATGGGGGCTAGAGCGGACATAAATCGGGAAAATTTTGTTAGAAAAGAACAACTTGATTTCACCATGAAGACTTGTGACAAAATTGGGGGGATTTTTACCTCTTGGAGTCCAAAGCCCCTTAAAGGGGAGTTAGTGACTGAATTCCTATTTTCCTCCTTGAAGAAAAAACTTGTCAAAAAGAAAATCAAAATTGTTAGATAAAACTTGCTTACTTTTCGCACAAATTCACTAGGAATTTCTATAGTGATGGAGTTTCAGTAAGCATTTTCTCAAAAATTTTTTTGATATCAAAAAGGGAAAATCAGAATTTTGTTTAACTTGTAACTCCATTGTTTCTAGCCCCTTAAAAATAAACTTTTGAAGAACTAAAAATTCATCTATCAAAGCTGTCTTAACAAAATTGATAGCTCTTTTTCCCAAAGTTCTCGCTTTAAATTCTTCATTTGTTCCAAACCCAAAAAGGGATATAGCTTTTTTTTTTTCCACTTTCCCACCCTTTCATCACTATTTTTTCTTCTTTTAATCTGTTAAAAAACTTTTGTTCAAAGTTTGAATGGGTTTCGAACCCCTTTTTTAAAACAGGTATTAAAAAATTTCCCAAAAAGGGAACAATTTTTTTTCATATGCCTTTGATGGACAAAAAGTGCCCCAATAAATTCCTCCCAAAACCCAACCCTTTTAAACAAAGATCGACAATGATAAAAAAACTTTTTTAAACCCTCCTTTTTAACTTAATAGGTTTAGAAGAGCTGGTGGGGAAAAAAACAAACCCTTTAAACCACAAACAACCGAGGGAGAAACTTTCCCCCAAAAATCCCAAACCCTTTTTTTATTTCTCCTTTAATTTTAAATCAATGACTCTAAAACCCAATTTTCCACTTCTTTCTATTAATTTTCGTATAGTTTAATTTTGACCCATGTTCTAGGGAAACTTTGAAGTGGGAACAAACCCTTTTTTGGACATATACATTCAACAAAAATTTGTGTATGATTCGAGGAAAAAACTCAAAAATAAATAAAAAAATTGTTCTTTTCCATAATCCATTTGTAAGCCCCATTTTTTAGCAACAAACAGATCTTTCCCTTTAGGAAAAGTTTTGAATTTCTACAATCATTTTACATCTTTGTAAGTGTAGCCCATTTAATTACATCTGCCCTAAAAAATTTTTAAAAAGGGCCTTGTAAATCCCCTCAAAAAAAAAAAATTTCCCCTTTCCGAAAGGCTTAAATTTTCTTAAAAAAATTTTTTCCCACAACTCGCCATAAACTAGAATTTTATTAGAGCAAATTCCATGCACCCTGGGGGTTCAAAAAGTTCATTCCAAAAAAACCAAATTATTTGAAAAGAAAAAAAAATCCACAAAACTCAAGAAACATCATTTTTTTTTCCCTTTCAAAAGAATTTTAAAAGGGAGGGTTTCAGCTTGGTACTTTCCCTTTGTTTTGTTTGCTTTTTGGGCTGGGGTTTCTTAAGTAACCTTTTCTTTCCCTTTTGAAGATGATCCAACCCTTTTTTTTTTGGGAAAATTTTTTGGGAAAACCTATGTTTAGATTGGGGTTCAGGGGGCCCCGGGGGATTCTTTTTAAATTAAAGGGGTCTTGATTTTTTTCGAAGAATCGAAGTTTCACCCATGAATAAATAAGGCTTTTGGGAAAGGTTTTTGTTTTGAAGGATTTTTGTTTGAGACGTTTCTAAAGATTTAGGGCCCATTGGGAGTTGCAATGAGAGAGAAGGGGAAAAATTTTAGGGGGAAGAGAAGAGAGAGAAAAGCAGATTGCAAAGGAAAAAAAAAAAATTAAAAAAGAAGGAAACGAATAAAAAAAAAAAAATTTTTATTTTATAAAACATTATTTGAAAAAAAGACTTTCAAATTTTAAAGGTTTTTGGGGCAAAAAAAATTTTAAAAAAGGGTTACAAACCCCAAATTCTTTTTCTAATAAATTAAATTTTTTCCCTTTTTCAAGAGATTTAGAAAAAAAATATCTGAAAATTTGATTATGGGTTTGGGCACAAATTCAAAAATTTATATCCATTTGCACATGATTTTAAATTTAAAAGGATGTTAATTTTATATGCTTTCCCTAGAATAAACACGGGGATTTTTTGTCAAATTTTTTTCCCCTCGTGTTGTAAATTTTAATTGGGCACATTTTTAAAATTTATTCCATAATCTTAAATTGTTGTTTTACCATAAAATTGTCCCAAAAGCAATTCCCAATAAAACATATTCGTTCACTGGGGATAAAAAAAAGGGAATTTTGTTTTTTGGGAAGACCAAAAAAATTAATTTATCCCAAAGAATTGACAAGTACCAAATGTGTTTTTTATATCAATTTTAAACCATAATAAATCCCCCAAAATATCCTAAAAACCTCAAAATTTTTGTTTTTTTGGGATCCAATCCCCAAATTTGAAGAAATTTAAAACAATTTTTGAAAACCCCTTTACACTAAAAAATGAATTTTTTTTTGGGTGAAAGCTTGAAATCAGAAATAAAACAACTAAACAAAATATCGGTCTTGATCAGTAAAGAACAAAAAGAACCATAAGACTCCTAAAAAAATTTTCCCCTTAAACCTTCTGTCCTTTTGAGTCGGGAGTTTTCCCTTGTTGAAGAACTCTGGTTTTTTGGTAACCTTTTTGAAAGCTTCATACCCAAATTTTTCTTCAATATTTGTTTTGTTTTATTTTTTTTGGGATGAAAAAGTTTCCCTTCTTTTTGTTTTTTTTATTTGAAGCCCAAAAAAAAAATGAAAATTTTTCCCATCATTTGACATTTAAAAAATTCAACCTGCAGGGTTTCTCAGAAAAATTCTTGACACAACATTTTTAGGTTTCCAAAGATAATTTTCATATCATATATTTGTAAAACCCAAATATCTTTATAAAAAATTTTTTCAAGAAAAAAGTATGTTTTTCTCTATGAAAACCTTAAGAGACCCAAAAACAATACTCAATCTTTTACCAAGCCCCTTGGAGCTTTTTTTCAAACCATATAGTGTTTTAAATTTAAATTTAAAAAAACATACTTTTTGAAAGGATCTTAAAAACCAAGGGGTTTTTCTACATAAACTTTTTCCCTTTTAAAACCCTTTTAAAAAATCCCACTTTTTTACACCCCTTTAAAAAAATTTTAAAATCCTTATAAAAATCCTATGCAAAAGCATCCCCGGTATTACTTTAGTCTACAACAGGTACTTTATTTTTTAAATCAAAACCCTATTTTTTTCTTGTAAATTTAACCCTTTTTGCTCTAATTTTGTTTTAAATTTCTTTAATTTTGCCGTCTTCATCTAATTTTTTTTAAAAAACCCCCCTTTATTTCCCAAATATAGACTTTCCTCTAGGTCTGGGAAACAAAATTTCCCATACTTTTTTTTTTAAAATTTGGGTTTTTAATTTTCTTCTTGCAAAGAGATAACCCAAAATTATAAATTTTTAAAAGCTTTTTTTCCAAAATTTACTGGGTTCCCAATTTTGGGGAAAAAAACACAAAATGTTTTTCAAGTTTTTTAAAAAATTTTGCTTTTTTTTAAACCCCCAATTAAAATTTCCCCTATTTTTTTGGACAAAAGGATGTGAAAGACTTATCCCTCCGGGGGGGCTTTTTTTAGAACCTTTGTTCGGATTTTACCCTTCTTAGTACCTTCTATTTTCCTTTAAAGGGAAATAGGTTCTGGACCCCCAACCCCCGGAGTTTTTAACAACAAGTGTTTTTAACTTGGGTTTATGAACAAAACTTCTGTTTTTGGAAATTGGGGGGTCCTTTTCTTCATCAGAATCAAAATCCTTTGTCCTAAAAAAATTTTTAAAAACCATTTATTGATTTTTCAATAGTTTTTGATGATTTTTTGGGAAAACACAAATAACCCAAAAACTTTTTAAAGAGAATACCCAAAAGAAAATAGCTTCTTCAGATCTTTCTCAAATTACCAAGGTTAAAAGGATTCTTTTTCACAAAAACAATTTTTAAACCCAAAAATATGAAAAATATGAAACGTTAGGTTTCTTACCTCGAAAATATCTCATAAGCAGTCTTTGATGTCATAGGGGAATGAAAAAATCTATTGATTATATAAACAAGCGTAAGGGAAATTCTTCTGCCCCAAAAAAAACTTAAACAATTTCCCCTTGTTTATTTAACTTAAAAACCCAGTCATCTCTTTAAAGTTCTATTTTTGCGGTCCCAAAACCATTTTGTTTGAATGTATGGGGTTTTTAGAAATTATGAGATATAACCATGTTCTTCACAAAAATTTTTTAAAAAAATTTCATTTTAAATTCTGTTTCCAAAGATCAAATTCGAAAAAATGATGATGGAAACTCCCCCTTTTTATTTTGTATTTGTTTTGGGAAATTTTTGAAAAGAATTTAAAGGTATCTCTTTTGTGTTTTCAAAAATATAACCCAATTTTAAACTTGAAAAATCTTTAAAAAATAACAAGTCCCTATTTGCTTCCAACCCCTGCTTAAGACTCTAAATAGGTTTCCCAAAAAGATCAAGATGAATAAATTTTTAAATGGTCTCTTATTTGGGAAAATTTATTTTTACTTTTATGAAAAGACAGAAACCCATTTTAATTTTTTTAAGGAAGTTTTCACATTTCACATTTTTTTTTTAATATTTATCTTAGGTAATTCCTTTTAAAAATATCCTTTTTAGATAATTTTTCTTTAAAAGATTTTTAAAATTAAAATGTCCAAGTCGTTTTTTGCCCAAACAAAAAAAATGATCCAAAAAAAAAAATTTAAAAAAACAGAATTTTTGGGGTTTTTGCTGGTTTTTTTGAGATAGATATTTCTTTTCCCCAATTCCCTTTAAAAAATTTTATCATTTTCTTTTAAAGGAAAAGCACTTTTTTGATCATAAATTATTCTAAATCCTTTATCACATAACTGGGTAAATACTAAGTAGATTTGGTTTTTTAAAACCCTTTCACAAAATATAAATTTTTCAATAAAAAAAGTAGGGATACCAAACGTTCCAGTGGGCCCAAATTTTACCTTACACGGGCTCCAAAATTTACATAACCCCTTTTTATTTTCCCAAATTTGCTATTGAAAAAATGAAGGGATCTCCCGTCATAAATTTTAGGAAAAAATCCACTATCCCAAAAACCATGTTCCCCTTTTTTTTTGCTTATTTCCTGTACAAATAAAAAAAATTAAAATCTTTTTTGGAAAACCCAAACGAGTTTGGGGGGGGGGTTAAAAAAAGCTCATTTGATTTTTCTTCGATTTACTTGTTTACTATGAGCTTTTTTCTCTTTTAATTTTGCAAAAATTTCCAATATGAACCCAAAATTTTTACAAAGAAAAAAGCATAAGAATTAACATTCATTACCGTCATTTACTGTTTTTTTGAAAATTCCCGGTTTGTTTTTAAAAATTTTTTGTTAAAACCTTTTGGTATTGCTTCTGGAGTACCCCTTGGGGAACCTTTTTTTGGGCAAAAAAACCTTTTGTAAAAATTTTTGGTATTTCCTTTTTTTAAAAAATTTTTTTGTATTCGAAAAAGTACTTTTTGCTGTTGGATTTATCACTTAAGAATTTTTTGGCCCTTTTAAAAAAGGGCTTATTTTGATTCGATTTGAACTCGAACCATGGTCAAAAATTTAAAACCATGTTTTTCATTTTTAGGGCTCTTGTGAAGAAATTTAAAATGGTCAATTTTTGTCCCCTTTCATCAAATTTTTTAAAAGGGAGTTTTCAAGAAATTGAAAAGAAACATCAATCTTTAACCTTCCCTGTCCCCCTTGTTTCTACTTTTTTTGTAGTGATTTTCTATTCCCTTTTTTAATTTTTTCAATTTCCCTGAAGGATTTTTTTCTTGTTTCAGGATATATTTTCCCACAATTAAAAAATTTGTTTGCTTTAATGCTTTTCCTTTCATTCTTAAGAACTTTTATTTCGTTTTCATACTTAGCTAATTTTGTACAGCCCCTTTTTAGTGCCTTTAAAAAGTTTTTCTCATTTCCCACTAATGTCAGTATCTTTTCATCTTCATTAGTTCAGGGGTTACCCCAAATTTGCCATTAGACCAAAAATTTGCCTCATTTCCCCTTCCTTTTTAATTTTCAAAATTTGTTTCTGTGTCCCCTAAATTCCCCCACGTTTGGGTAGCATTGCAAGATTTCTTTTTATAATTTTCCTTTTCTTGAATCCCTTTTTTTGGGCAATTCAATTTGGGTGTTTTCCCGGGGCCTTTTTCATTTAATTAAAATTGAAAAATTTCCCCTTTTCCTCTTTCTTCTTTTCTTTTCCCGTAAGTTTTCCCGCATCATTATGCTTATATTCAGTACTTTTTTGAAACATTAAAACTTTTATTTTACTTTCTTTGGGAGGGCCCCTTTTTAGTCTACGTGTTAAGACTAAAAACCCCTTCCTTTTTTCATGTTTGCTATATTTTTTTTCAGGGCCCCATTTTGCTTTTTTTCCTTGACTTTAAATGCAATTCCTTTTGGGGTCATCTTCCCCCTTTGCGTGGTTTTTTTTGTGTACTTTATATGCCCTGAGCTTTTTCTCAATTTTTTTATGGAGTTAGTTGTTTTAAATCTTGAGCCCCTTTTCTTTTAACATTTTTTTTTGCCCTCCAAAAATGGGGGCCTATCCTCAACAATTTTTTTTTCCCCACAAGTCGGATTGGAAATTTTTTTCCAAATGATGCAACCATTTGTAAAAGTTTGTAAACCCCTTTTAAAATGTTTAAACATTTTTCATTTTTGACTTAAACTTAAATAATTCATAAATGTTGAAATTAAAGCATTTATTCTTGGTTTTTTGAGGGGATTCCCCGTCCCTTATATGAATTTGGGGGGGGAAAATCCCAAATTTGCCTTGCACACGGAAAAAAGAAATTCCCCCCAAATAAGGAACCCCCTTTTTTTTATTTTTGGGGGCAAAAATTTTTTTTTTATCGGGATTTCCCCTTTAAAATTTTTTGCTTTGTTTTTTCTTCTCAATAATTTTCTTTTGAATCCCGAAAGGCGAATTTCCTTCCCGGGGATCACATTGTCTCCAAATGAAATAAAACCCACCCTGAACCTAATCATTAGGGTTTAATGAAAGGTTTTATACGCACTTCCAGTATTTAGAATTTTTGGGCCTTGAAGAAAGGGGCCCCCGATTAAAATTTCAAATTATTTTCAACCATTTTTTTGGGTCACTCAAAATAGATGATTCCTTTCTCTGTTTTCCAATTGTTTTTGGGCCCCAAATTTAATCAAGAGGGGGGGTGAAATTTTAATTTAAATTTCTTAAAGTTTAAACCCTTTTTTTTTTTAAATCTTCAAAAATTTGACAAAAAAAATCAAGTGAATAACAATAATGAAAACAATAATGTGCAGTAAACAAAAAAGATTTCAGGGAAAAATAGAACGTCAAAAGATTTATAGAGGTTTCCCCCCCTTGAGGTCAGTCCTCTTTCCGCTCCCGCCGGGGGGTTCCCCCGGGTTTTCAAACCCGGGTTTGGGTTTTAAAAATATCAAAAAAATTGAAAAAGTACAAAATAACGCCTCTTTAAGGCAAAGTTCATGTTGGTCTTTCAGCATCTTTTACTAAGCTAATCAATCAAACTCAGTGATGAAAAAAAATAAACAATTTTTTTTTTAACGAAAGGGAAATTTCAACAACAAAGAGAATTTTCAGATTTCCCCCTATACAATAGATCACATGTAAGTAAAGATTTTTCACTTGAAGATGTATGGCCCTTTTCTTTTTCAAAGTGTTTTTTTTTTTTTTAAAAGAATTTTTTAAATTTTTTTTTTCTTTTTTTGAAATTTAAAAAATCCTTATATGAAGAGAATTTAACGATTATTTCCCTGTACAATCTGAAATTTTTTTTTGAATTTTTTTTTTAAATTTAAAAAAAAAGTTGAATTATTGGGGGGGATCTGCAAATTCCCTGGTTTTTTCTTTTATGAATAAGCTTGGATTTAAAACGTTTAATGAGATCCCTTTTTGGGTATATTTTTAAATCAAGTTTGTTGAAGATATCCCTCACATTTTTTGGGAACCTATCCCTTATGTTAAAAACCAAAATTTTTTTATCCTTTTCTTTTTAAAATGCTGGATTCCCCAAAAAAAAGCATAAATATCAAAATTTAAATCTTGATAAAACTTTTTAAATTTTATGATCTCACTTTATCAAAAAAATTTAAAAACTTTGAATAAAATCTTGAAAATTTATGTAAATTAAAAAAAACCCCCCTGATATAAAATCCCAAAATTTTGAAAAAAATCAAGTAAAATTTTCCCAAATTTACTTGACCCCTAGTGCAAGGGCCTTTAAAATTTTTTTTAAAAAATATCGATATAAAAAATTTGAGCGAAAATTTTGGAAAAAAAAACGTGAAAAGAAATGGAAGGGGCTGAAAGTGCTTCTGAAAAAACCCAACTGTCCTCCCCATTTTGAAGGGTTTGAATGTGCTTCTGAAAGATTATTACGAAACTACGGATACACTACCAAATTCTGCAAACCTTCCGTCAGAACAAAAATAATCGATATAACCTTTTGAAAAGGGTTCCTTTAAAAAAGCCCCTTTTGTTCCTTGTTTAAATTTTAGAAAAATTACGAAAAATTTTTTTAAAACTACTTTTTGAAACAAAAAATCTGACAAGCTCAAAAACATACGCCCCATTATTCCCCTTTTTTTTAAAAAATCAAAAATAAATTAGAGAACTTAAAGAAAAAGTCTCTCAATTTTTGCAAAAAAAAGGGCCCCCTCAAACCCCCCTTAAGGGAAGTATTTTTAAAATTTCTATCCTAGGGGTTTAAAAATGGTTTAAAAAATTTTAAGTTTTTCCCCTTTTTTAAAGGGAGCTAGCCCTAAAGGGAAAATTACAAGGGGAAATTTTAAAAATTTCCCCAAAAGATTACAAATAAATAGTCCCCTGGAAATTAAAAAAATATAAAAGAAATTGGTCTTCAAGATGTGGTCTTCTATAGGATCTAAACGGCCCAACTCATCACCGGTTCAGGTTCGGGCAATGGATAACCCCAAGCTGAGTTTGAGGGGGGTTTTTCCATTGCCCTTTTAAAATTTTGATTTAAATGGGGCCTGTTAGAAAACACAATACAAAATAAAAGGGAAAAAGGGGGTTTAAATTTTTAAATAATTTGGGGTCGATTGCTCAAAATGGGCCCTCCCTCCCCCAAAATTTTGAATTCCCTTTGTTTTTTGCCCTAAAAAATAGGTCTTGTCGAATTTTTTTTTTTCCTTTATTAGGGCCCCTCATTTTAGGGGGAAGCTAAATTTTCATCGTTTTCTCAAGTGTTCTTTTAAATTTAACTCAGGGGGTTTAACCAAGTCTTACCTCAACTAACATAGAGTTGATTTTAAGTTAACTCTTTTTTTTTTTTGCAAGTTAAAAATTTTAAATCAACTTTTGTGTTGACCAATTTTTTTCAAGTTAATTTTGGTTTACAAAAATCAACTATAGTATTCGAACCTTTTTTAGCAATCTCAAGATAAGTTTTTTAGGTTTGGATAAAATTTCCCTCTCCCGAGTTAAGTTATCACAAAAAGACTTTTTTAAAAGGGGTTTGGGGGTTTTCTTTGTGAAAACATGAGAAATTTTTTTATCATGTTTATCAAAATGACTTCCTTGAAGGTTAATTAGGAGACCCTTTTAGCTAAAGGTTTTTTTGAAAGCCTTTTCTTAAAAAATTGGTTTAAAAATAACCTCCATAGGAAGTAATGAAAATAACCCCTTTTAAGAAGTTAATTTGGAACATATTGATTAAGTTTTTTAGGTTTTTAAATTTTTGGGAAATTAGTAGAGAAACATTTGATAAATAATTATCCACATCTCTTTAAAAGAACCCAAAAATATGTAAAGTAATTTTTAGATCCCAAATTTGTTTTAAAAAAATTTGTTTTTTACACAAAGATTAAAGACCCAAATTTAATAGTCAATATCCTTTTAAAGGGCCCAGTTGTAAAAGGGGATGGACAATTAAATTTTAGTTGTTTGATAAACTTGAAATTAGTGGTTCGAAAAAAAAAGAAAAATCGGGGTACTATATTCTACTTTGTTGAGATCTTAAATGGTTGTCCTAATTAATTTTAACATTGGAAATTTCCCAATTTTTTTATGTTCCACATGGTACATTTCTTCCAAGAACAAGTGGTGATGAGAAGAAAAGAGTAGCAGTTATGATGGTGGAGCTAAGAAAAATAGAGGGGGTAATGCTTGGTGATGTGTAATGTAAGAGAGGGAGAGAGATTTATTGGTCTATGTGTAGGGATTTTCCTCCTTTTCCCTTGATCTTTGAGAGTGAAATAGAAGTTAGAGAGATGACACCGGTTTTAAGGGAACATAGGTAAAAGAGAGGAACAACTTATATAGGTGATGCTAAAATCTTGCTCAATATACTTATCCTTGATATTGATTACTTGACTTAATTCAATGTACATGCTAGCTTCATGAGGAAGTAGCTTGCTCCTTAAGCTACAAATAACTAAGATTGCGACTTTTTTAGGTTTAGCTATATTGCCTATGTCTAAGGCTTTTCCAAGCTAAAACAATTATTTCCAAACTTAGATACCTTTATCCTTTGTACCTTGACTTGGAATGATGTACTGATTAACTTGTTGAGAAAATGGCTTGCTCCTTAAGCTACATGATAACTTGTATTTAAGTTTTATTTCCTATGTCCTAAGTTTTTCTAATTTAAAATGATTATTTTCAACCTACATTCCAACTTCTAATTACTCCTTATTAAATTCAAAATTTCTAGTTTGGCTTGCTTGAAGTCTAAAAATATACTCTTCAATCTTCATTAGCTCATGATTCATTATAAGCTTAAAAACGCTAGAGGTTCCAATTTCATCATCAACATTTAGAATCAAGGTCAACCATTCATTATAAAGAATGTAGTGTCCTAACGAAGTTTGATGACTAAGACCAATGTTTACATGTTGATGCCTTGAATGAATTGGTTCATCTTGATTCAATATGGTTAAAGTTAATGACACGTGTATCTTAGATAGTTTATGCCACAAACTTTAAGCATATTGAAACAAGTGTCATTAAATAGATTTACTAACTTTTAATTCTTAGGACATCATTCAGGATCATCAAACTTGTGCCATGAGAAATGTAGGTATCCATTACGACACTACATGAGCACTATTATGCATGTTGACAGTGTATATGCAACCTAGCTTGCAATAACATATATAAAAAAAAAAATACAAATTTAGTCCTTAACATTTGCTACCATTTCTATTTCAGTCCTAAACATTTAATTTCTTTTTTTTTATTTCAATCATCTACGTTTGCAAGCTTTTGCAAACAAATCTCCCATTAGTTTTTCCATTAGAAATTACACATGGTATCATCTTATTGATCTACAAAATTTTATAGAAAAAGTACAGATTTAATCCTTAACCATTTTGCCACCTTTCTTATTTTCAACTTAAGCATTTTTTTTTAGTCCAAGTGCTTAACATTTCAAAAAAAGTCTTTTTAACAATTGTATTAACTTTCGTTAAGGTTTAAACACATAACACAATTTAATTGTCTATTTAATTACATAAATAAAATAAAATTAATTAAATAATTTAAAATTTAAAACAAAAAAAAAAAATATAGATATATAGAATTTGAGTAAATTAATGAAAAATAAAATCAAAAAATAAATTAATTAGGGTGGCTAGAACTTTTTTATATAATTTTTTTAATTTTTTATTAACTAACTCTAATACTAATATATATATATATATTCATATGTATTGATGTATTTATATACTATTATTTTCAATTTTTTCTACATTTTTTTCTTTTTTAATTTTTTTAATTTTTAATCAATTTCATTTAATTTCTATCTTTTTACCATATTATTTAATTTTTATAATTGCATGAACCAATTAAATTGTGCCATGTGCCAATCCCCAATGAAATGATTAACATCATCATTAAAATGACTTGTTTGTGAATGTTTAAACAAGTGCTAGACTCATATGCAAAATGATAAACATTTAGGATTGAAATAAAAAAGGTGATAAATATTGAAAACTAAATTTGTACTTTTCCAATAAAAATATGTGAACCAACATGATAGTGCCACATATACTTCCTAATGGAATTAATAATAGTGGACTAATTTGTAGACATAATGCAAATGTTGAGAATTGAAAAAAAAAAATGTTTAGGAACAAAATAGAAAATGTGGTAAACGCTGAGGACTAAATTTATACTTTTCCCAACAAAAGAAAACCTATCCCCTTGCATTTGGTGTAAAATAGGATATGAAATACATAATCGTTCTTCATAGTTTGTACATAGCCTAGAAAAAGTCATGATTTTCATATTTCATTTTTTAAAACCAAAAATAATAATAAAGAAAATAAGTTTTGAAACCAAGGCATTTTGGACTTTTACACATTAGGTTTAAAAGCCTTGCAAACCACCCTTTAACCCTCTCCTCTTATTTTCTTATTTAGAGATACATAATCTCTCAAAAGAAAACCTTTCTTTTCCTTAGCAGACCCTTCGTCAATTCACACAAATCGTCATGTTTGAAAAATAATATAATCCGAACCTTTCCTTTTTGGTTTTCTCACACGCAAATGTTAGTAACACAATATAAGGGTTTATAGGTTCACAAAACACCAAAGTCATTGAGAATCAATTTCACATGTGAAAAATTTTGGGACTTTTGATAGGATAAGTAAAAAAATCTTCTGAGTTTTCTATTGATTATGTGATGGATTAGTAATGTACAAAGAGATTAGGAGAAAAACCAAGTTTTTGTGTAATTCTTGTAAACAATTGGGAACATGGGCAAGATCATAGCCATGATCATGCCTGTGATATTATAAATCATACTTAATGCACTTCTTTTAGTTCATTGTGAGTTCACAACCATGACCACACCTATGATTACAACCGTGAATCCCCTTTTATGCCCATGATCACAAACTCTTCTCTTTTCATCACAGAGAGGATCACACCTATGATCCTACTCATAAACCTTATTCACACCCATGAACCCGACCATGAACTTGCCTATGAACCATACTACTTCTTCAAAATGGCATTTCTTTGTCTTTTGTCTTTTGTCTTCTGATATTTCTCTAAAGCTTTTCCCTCTTCACTAGGATAATTATAAGATAAATCATCACTAGCTAGGATTCTAAATTAGTTATTCATGTAATTGTGACTAGGTGTTGGATTAGCTAAAATTTTTACAATATAAATAGAGTGACTCTCGGTACATGATTACCCTGTTTGATGTTCATGCTTGTTAGCAAAGCATCTAAATGAACTTAAGCATTATCCAATTAATAAACATTTTCTATTTATGTGTGGCTTAGCCTAAGGGTCATGGTGGCAAATCCCAAAAGGTATCCCAAGATCTCTATGTGATATTGTCCCTAGTAGAGTAGCACATCGAAATGATCTAAGTAGATTTTAGGATAACTCATAGGTGTTAGGGTCGAGAGTAACAATTCCTAACACTAGATTATTAGGGCTAGTGATAGCAATATTCCAAATGTATCACATCTATGTATATAATAAAACTTCTTAATAATTATAGTTTGCAAGGTCATGGTACCCTTATGTTGGTTGTACGGCCTAATTAAAGATAATGATTCAGTTGTTTTTCTTATTCCTACATTTGATATATGTGAGTTATGGAATTACTTGTCACGCACATGTGCTTATGGTATCATTTACCAGGGCTTAGCATAGTTCATTTGAGGAATTCCTTTTTTTCAGGTATGTCAAATTTTAGGAGTAGATTCAATGCTAGAACATTGAGACATGTAATAAATTAAGTTGCAATAGTTTACTTTTGATTACATTAGATTCAGTTTTAAATTATGTAGAAAATTTGAGAGTTATGTATATTATTAAATAAAAAAGAAGATATGTATGTAAAGATATTTGAAAAATTGATTAGTTATTTTATATGTGGAGATATACAAATACTTGTGGTTTAGTATTTAAGAGTCTTAGTGGGGTCACTAGCTAATAGTGACACATGGTAAGTTATGACATCCTAGGTTCTAAAGCATTACAACTTAAGTAGTATTAAAGCATAGATTTCTAATCAATAAAGCATAGGCTTGTAATCCATAGAACTAGGTATATGATCTATTAGAGTTTAAATTTATGATCATGAAGTTTAGGTTAAAGATCATTATAACTTAGGCTTATAATCCATAAAGTAATATTTATAATTAGTAAAGCTTAGGTTATAAATTTTTAGAAAACATAGGAGTTAATTTGGAAGACAGTGAGATATAAAGAGAGTGGGTACAAATAAGGGCTCGATGTAATTATGAAATTGTTATGTTGGATTTATGCAGGTGATTCATGTAAGAGAGAGAAAGTCAAGCTATGGGGATGCCTAAGATTACTTCAGCATAACCACCCTGATACTTAAGTTAACACAAGCATATGATAAAAAGTGTGGAGAAAGAATTGAGAGTCTAAAGTCTTTATCTGATAGCCTTCAATCCCTATTTGTAAGAATTGATAGTGACCTAATATGGAAAGTGTATTAATGCCCAAGATCCTTTTTGGATTTTGTGGAGAGTGTGTCTTGACTAGCTTCTTTTCATATATATCTCAAGCCTTCCATACTTATCAATTTCAAAATTTGTGCACAGCCAAGGTGAGTAAATATCAGGACATTAGATTGAGCCTTAACAATTCTATGCTGTAGTACTCTAGAAAGGTCGACCTGGGAACATGTGGAGCTTAAATGAGGGCCTAGGCAAGTTAAGTTGGGCCTTGGGGGTCTATATCCAAAAACCTTTATCAACAAAAATAATTAGTACTTTTCTTTTTTTATATATAGTGTTTCCTCTCAAATTCAATATTTTAATTTTCTAACCTTTATATTATTTTTTATTTCTCCCCATTTTATCCTTAATTTACCCTTTTACCTTACATGTTTATTTCACTCTCTTTTCTTATATAATGGATAGTATATAAAAGTGTGTGTGTGTGTATGTATACTATACAATAAACTAATAGAAGATATTAATCCATATCCTATACAATAAAACATACTAAGAAGGGGACAATATCACCTAAAAAGGGGAAGAGGGGAATCAATAATAATGCTAATAAGGTACATGGTTACGAATACCACCTAACCAAAATATATTCATAAGATCATATAACTGTAGATTGATTGATAATAAAATATGAAATTGATTAATAAGATCCCATAAAAGATTCCCTTTAATTCTTAAAGGGAAAAAAGTTAATAAAAAATAATAAATACATAAATATATAGTGGGAATATGAAACAGGTAAACTTAATTTTTAAACGTTGTAGTGGTTAACTACAATACCCATAGGTTGACCAAAACATTCAAGGGATCCAAAAAATTTGCTAAATCATCAAAAAAGAACCGTAACCCAAAACAAAACTTATTCTAAGTTTTGATGAATGAGTAAATTTCTATTGTCTATCTTCCCCAACGACAGTGGTGCTACCAAACGAAATAATGACAACAAACAATACATAATAGTATAAATAGTCATATTAATAATAATTTATTTACAAAAGTAAAATAGTTGTCTCACTATACCCTCATAGTGAAAGCAACCAAAAAAATAATTGCATACAATAACATCAACTAACAAAGATAATAATAATGATAACAATACCAAAATAATAATAGTAAACAAATATATGAATATACTAGAAAAAAGGTCATATACATCAACGATAACAATAATGATTGTAAAATCCGCAAAAAAATTTGTTGCGTATAATATCGAAATGATTAAAAGACTATACTAAAAGCTTTAACATACCTAGTATAAAACTATCATAAAAGAAATAATCACACGAAAAGCAAACCATGAGAAATTAGGGTTTTCAAATGGAAATTCCGAGTAAATATTCACGCTCGAAATAATCAAATTAGCTTAAGCGTAAAGTTCATAATAAAATACTAAAAATCTTAAATTTTATCGATACCATGCGCATGTAAAAACACACTAGAAATTCTTAAACCCTAATTATAATAATAATATAAATTATTATTATTATTATTATTATTATTATTATTATATATAAACAGCGTAAGCTGTGGAGGACCCATGGCCACATAAAGGAACCAACAAAAAAAAAAAGAGAAAAAGGTGAGAGGACAGAGCTGGACCAGACGAAAACGACGGAAGAAAAGAGAAAAGGGAAAACCGAACAAAAAAATCAAGCTCACACATATGACTTTCAATCGAAGATCCGAGACCACCAACGTGTTCCTCAAGGAGTAACAACCAACTAACCACTTTTTCAAACGGAGTTTAGTTTCTAAAATTTATGTACAAATAACAAATAGGTGTAAAAATTAATATTTCACCTAAAACTGTTGTAATAGCTAGAGAAACACTAGTGGAATGATCTAGACCATGTGTACATATAATAATGATGTGCCTAAATGATCAAATTCAAGCACATGAAACCCATTGAAGAACCACTTCAACAAATCCCAAAAATGGCATGAAGAAAAATTTTTCAAATGAACCTTAATTGTATAAACAACTTGCTCTAATACCAAAAAGATGATGTGCCTTAAAAAAATCAAATTCAATCTCATAAAATTTAATTGAAAGATAAATTAAATAAATCTCCTAAAATGGCATAATTCAACAAACTCCAAAACCCCTAAAGTCAAATGATAATCACGCAAGTAACAATGAGAATTACAATTCACAATTGCAATTCCGAAATGGATTACACTAAACACAATCAAAAGGATATGAAATCAAATTAAAAATCAAACCCTAAAAATTGCGTGAATGTTACACTAAAAAGATAAACTAATTCCTCACCAATATGACTCACTAGTGGGAATTAGGATGGATTTGACGTTGTTGATTTTACGCACAAGAAAATCAAATCCACTCACCACACTTCACTCAAGAAAATGATAAGAGTTATGTGAAAAGGAGGTAGCCCGCATGGTTCAAATTCTGAAAAACATGGTTCAAGAAGCCCCCACAAATTACGTCATCCATTAATGTGGTCGGCCCCAATTCAACAAATTACAATAAATCCAAATGTCCCAAAAATGATTACAAAGTAAATCGGTTCAAAAAAAAATAACAAATACAAAGATGGTCTTCAAAGTGTGGGTTCTTCAAGTCAAGCAAATAATTTTTTTGGGTTTCCAGTTCATATTTGGTTTAGGTTGGTCCATGAATAACCCACAAGCTGAGTCTTAGTGAGTTTGTCCATCGCTTTGTAAAACCCGACAAGTATGCCTCTAGAATACAAAACCCACATGGTAATAGAAAAAAGGTTTAGTATATAAATATTTTCGAGGTCGGTTTGTTCAAAGAGGACCCTCATCGCTTTTTTGAAATCCTTTGGTTCTTGCCCTAATGATAGGTCTTGTAGATTTGATTCCTATCAAATAATGTACTTTTCCCTAATTTTTTAGGTGAAGAGAATTTGGGCTTAGAGATACCCAAAGATTATTTTGATTAAACCCTAGGAAAATAAGACCAAGGTGAGTGGGACTCCTTTGATATTGTATTGTGTGTATATAGTTGATTTCATGTGCTTTATTAGGGATTTTGTGCTACTTATATACGAATTATATGTATATAAATATTGTGTGTGTTTGGTGTACTGTGCGTAAAGTGGTTAAAATGTATATGCTTTCAGAACAAATTTTGGATAATGATCCAAATCGCTTATATTTTACTTTATTTATTTTTATCTAATAATTATTTGAGAAATAATCTTATAAGAAACAATAATATTTCTCCATAGGAATGCCAACATGTCCTACATTAGATGATGGCCACGGGACATCATCAAATTTGCATTTAAAGGCCTTTGCTGCAATTGTTTCCACTTTGAAGCATTGGCTCGTGAAGATTTATAATATTTTGTACTTTGTAATTGTTCTATGGACTATTTTTGTTGTAATTTCTTTGGGACACTTTTTCATTTTTTTGTAATTCTCATTTAGGATCGGCTACCCTAAAAGTGGCATAGTTGTAATTTTTTGTACTTTCAAACCCCAAAAAGGGAGCAAGTATAAATACTTGCTTAAAGTAGGCTTTTAGGAGGCCATTTTCATAATATACACTTCACTTTAATGTGAGAGAATTGGGGTTTCCTAGTTCAAATTTCCTCTTACAATTCAATCCCAAGAGTTGAGATTGTGGCGAGTGCAACACTTGAAATTGTGAGTCATATCAATTTCATTTTTGTTTTGATTTCTTTTCTTCTCTAGTGTGTAATACTAAGGTTTGGAATTAGAAGTTTCTTGTCAGATTTTGATTGCATTTGTAATCAAATTATTACTATTTAATTGATTGGTTCACATTTGTCTTTACCATCAAAATTTTGCTTTATCTTATGGCGTAAATTGGGTCTTGTTGGAAATGAGGATTTCGAAATTGTTCTTGTTGGATCTTTGTGTATTATTCACGTGATTGTCAAGTATATTTTATGATCTTCATTGAGGAATACATCATTGTGATATTCATTTCATGAAAATAGCAATCGATTCGCCTACTTAAATTTAGGGTTCCGTAATTTTTGTGCCCTTTAAACCCGGTTTTGATCTTGTGAATTGAAGTTGTTCCTTTATTTTCATTGCATGTGCTTAGACTTTGGTTTTAAGCACATCATCTTTTGGTATCAGAGCTTGAGGTTGAAGAGAAGGGATTTTGAAATTTGGAATTCAAAAATTAAGGGGTTTTTGAATTATCACATTAATTCGAATTGTGAAGTGGGGGTTGCGTTTTTATTCCTTGTGTTGTGAAGTTTTAATCTTGTTGTTTAGTTGTTGTACACTTGAAGATTTGTAACATTTTTTGGATTTTTTTGAGACTTAACCGTAAATGTGAATATCTTTGAAGTGAAAAAAGAAGAAAAAAGAGTATTGATCCTTTGTGATCAATTGAAGAAGTGTGAATGTCTTGTGAATTTTCAAAAGTTGGGAGTAACATTTGTGATTTTAAAACTTGAATTTTCAGAATTGAGGTGTGAGTTAAGGAAGCAATTTGAATTTCAAAACACACATTAATTGATTGAGTAATTGTGTGTTTCATTTGAATTTGAAATTGGCTCCTTACATTTGTAAAATAGAGCAATTATTAAACTAAATTTGAATTTGAATTGAATTTGAGCTGCCTTGATTGGGTTAAAAATTTGTGGTTTGTTAACTTGTGTAAGAGTGGAAAAGTGCACCGTGACTTGAAGAGGTGTGTGTGTAAGTTGTGTTTTTGTAAATTTAGTGAAGAGTGTGTCTTTTGGGCGGAGTTTTGGTGTGTGTAGTATAGACAATTGTTTTTTGGGAGGCAGATTGGTTCGAACCATGAGTAAAAGAGGAGTAGTGTGGCGGTGGATTTGATTATTTTGAAATTTGTTGAGGGGGCTGCACATTGTGGCTATTTGTAGTGTGGAATCGGGGCAAGAAAAGGAAGGTTTAAGTAGTAAAAATTGAATTCAAACTAATCATTAAAGTGTGAAAGTAAATTGACAAGTTACTTAAGACACTTTTAGTTGAATTTAATTCTAACTACTTTAAAAATAGTTATGTGTGTACTTCATTTACTGAACTTACCTGGGGTTACTAAATTATTTCCTTGTGCCTATAATTCCTTTTTTTTTAATCATGAGCTATTGCATTAGTGTGGTTATTAAACGTATGGGTTGGTGTTATTGAAGAGTGTGCTGAAGTTTGTGGGGTTACTTCTTAAATCACAACATGTCCAATGAAAATGTAAATGGGGAATTGGAAATGAAGCCAATAGCCAGGTTGGTGGAGGTCAGGTCATAATATTGCAGGTAGGGGGACTTTAGAAGAACACTCTAGGATCTTACTACCATAGTTGCTACTTTGGCAACTAGGATTGATAGGATGACATTACCACAACAACCAGTGGTGAACCTTCAGGCACCACCTCGTGTAGCTCCACAGAACCTTTAGAGAGACAAAGCAGTGGGAGATGGAAATCTGAATAGAATGATAGATGGGGGTCATCATCCTTACAGGAAGAAAGGGATGATAAATTTGGGGCTAATCCATATTAGAATAGGGATTTCAAGCCACCTCGAGGATTAGACCCATGTAAAGTTTGCAGATGCCTTCTTATGACAACAAGGGATCAGCTGATGATTATTAAACTGGGAGACAAGGTTGAGGGTCTCTTTGAAAGTTATGAGATCGATGTAATACCAGAGTCCGATTTGGCTGCTATCGAGTTACATGATACACTGCACTATGGTGGGAAGAATTTGATTATCGGCGGGCGTAGGATTGGGGGGGCTGAGTTCAGACATGGAGGGAATGAAAAAGGGTGTTAAGAAAAAGATTTATTTGTGAGCACTAAAACAGGAACGTTTATGCGACTACAGACTTTAAGGTGGGAGGGAAGACAGTGGATGATTATGTGTAGGAATTTGAAACCCTCATGATTAGATGTGGGTTAATCGAACCTCTAGAAAAAACCCTAGCACGCTTCGTCTCGGGTTTGAAATATGAGATAATGTGTGTTGTTTTAGCTGCAGCGCTATAGTACACTTTTATGAGGCTATTTAGTTAGCCTTGAAAGTGGAGAGGCAAAGGAGGTCCAACTTGTTCAAGGCCCGAGCAGTAGGCCTAATACTAAAATCGACCCATAGCAGCTGAAGGGCAATCACGGGGACAAAGGCGGTAGTGTGTGACAGTGAGAGGAGCAAAAACAAAACTACCCTTAACACTACCAGAGAAAATTACACCCACTATGAAGGGTAAAGAGGTAATAACACTAGATGTGAGGCAGACGTTCCCGATCTACTAGTGGAAAAAACCGCCCAAAACAAATGCTTAATGCATGGGATTTAGGCATATGGCAGCATAAATTTTCCAAATAAGATGGTGATGACTATTATGGAGGGCGCTGGGAAAAATGTGAGGTTTACGAGGAACAGATGAGCCTACAATTACCTATAACACTGTAGGGGTATTATGATGACCAAACGCAGAAACACATGAGGAGTGTACAGGTAAACAATAT
Organism: Laguncularia racemosa; assembly: GCA_037954665.1. Taxonomy (NCBI): domain Eukaryota; kingdom Viridiplantae; phylum Streptophyta; class Magnoliopsida; order Myrtales; family Combretaceae; genus Laguncularia; species Laguncularia racemosa. The sequence continues at coordinate 43,248 of JBBMOL010001217.1, forward strand.
CTACCTATTAATGTGTTTTCACAGGACTCTAACCATATCTCCTTATGCTAAGACATTTAAGGGAGAACATATTTCATACCTCTTGTAGGATCAAAGGTAATCTTTGTGTACTCATCATTGACAGTAGAGTTGCACGAATGTTTATATCTGCTGCACTAGAAACAAATTACATTTGTCCACTAGCCTACATCTTAGCCCTTATGACTTTCATTAGTTGGATAATCGTGGCAGATGCATGTTACGCTGAAGGCGAAGGTGCCTGTAAGTGTTGGGCAAAATTTTCACGATGAGATCCTATGTATGTGATTCCTATGCATGCATTCCATTTTTCTATTGGGTAGACCCTGGTTATTTGATCAACAGGTGGGTTTCAACTATGGATTTGGAACACCTACATATTTAGTATGGGCGGGTCTCACATAGCACTGTCACCTATGACTCCATTTAAGGTACACAGTTTCAAGAACAGATTAGAACTACTTTCACTACATCTGATAGCCGGGAGAGCAGGCCAACAAGATGTTTTGGGTTTAGTTTTCCAAAAAATGATCCTCTAGAATTGAGGCAATCTTTTTGAAGCCCAAGGAAGTGATGGGAAATTTTCTAGCATCGTATATGCTTGCAGAACTAGATTTGGATGATGATCTAAATTTGCTCATAATTTTACTTCATTTCTTTTTATCTAATAAGTATTTGAGAAATAATCTTACAGGTACAATAATATTTCTCCATAGGATGGGCCCAAAATGTCTTACATTTGTTGTGGCTATGGGACATCATCAGATTTGCATTCAAAGGCCCGCTATGATTGTTTTCCACTTTAAAGCATTGCTCGTGAAGATTTATAATATTTTGTACTTTTGTATTTTTTTATGTTGTAATTTCTTTTGGGACACTTCATTTGTTTGTAATTCTCATTTAGGACCGACCACCCTAAAAGTAGCATAGTTGTAATTTGTGTACTTTCTAACCTTAAAGGAAGAAATATAAAATACTTGCTTAAAGTAGGGTTTTTTGGAGGCCATTTTTTATAGTATACACTTCAGTTTAATGTGAGAGAATTTAAAAGGTTCCTAGTTCAAATTTCCTCTTATCAATTTCAATTCCAAGATTGAGATTTTGGGAGTGCAACACTTGAAATTTTGAGTCATGTCAATTTCATTTTGTTGTGATTTCTTTTCTTTTCTAGTGGTAATATCTAGGGTTGAATTGGAAGTTTCTTGGTCAGATTTGATTGCATTTGTAATCAAATTATTACTACTTAATTGATTTGGTTCTTAGCATTTGTTATTACCATCAAATTTTGCTTTATCTTGTGGCGTGAATTGGGGCTGTTGGAAAGGAGGGTTTTGGAATCGTTCTTGTTGAAACTTATTATTATTCACATGATTTTCAAGTATAGGTTATGATCTTCATGAGGAATAACATCATTGTGATATCCATTTCATGAAATATAGCAATCGTTTCACCTACTTCATTTAGGGTTCACGTAATTTTTGTGGCCCTTTGAACCGGTTTTTGATCTTATGAATTGAAGTTGTTCCTTTGGTTCGTTTTCATGTGCTTAAACCTTTTGTTTTAAGCACATCAATTATATATGTGTACTGTGCGTGAAGTGGTTGAAATGTAGCATGCGTGAATGTGGATCTGTCTCCTTGGGAGCAAGCGACGGCCATTTAGACATATATAATATATATAAACATGACGTGATTAGAGATGGCTACTTGTGTCGTGTGAGTACGTGTGGGAAAATTTTTTTCCTTGTCTCTTCTTCCTTCCTTAAAGGGTATAGGGGGATAACCCACACACACAATATATATATAAACCCTTGAGCTTGCTTTCCACGCTAATGCTGTAAGGATATGTACATATATACATGAAATGTGGAGTTGTGATTGAGTCGTGGTGCGTGTATGTGAAGTTCCTCCCAATGGCGTAGCGAACGACAAAGTATATGTATCTATATACATAGATGGTGCTGCTGGATAAATATTAATATAGTACATCATTTGTAAATAACTTGTTGTCAATGGGACATCCTAGGTAGTTGAAAATGGAGGCTGATTCGGAGAGCAAAGGTTGGTATGGTAAGGAGGAAATGCATATATTTTATATACATATTAGCGTAGTGAGGGACCTTTTTTCCA